>LZPO01035039.1:50419-63474 GCA_001675575.1 Neotoma lepida | reverse complement strand
ACTGGGTGTTCTGGATCTCAGTGTAGCCTTGAGCCTTTCTGAAGCTGAGCTTTTAAGCACAAAACCATATCCTGGGTTGACATACTTCACTTAACAAGAACAGTTAGCCAGACGTGGAACTGCAGAAGCCAAAAAGAAACTTTCCCAGAACTATGGACTTGGATGGATTAGGTCTTAGTTTTCTTTTCTGGCTAATGGTGNTGTCTATGTATTGAGTTTTATGACCTGAATGGTATTTCCATCATACAGTCAGTGGTGCTAAGGTCTAGGGGCCTGTTACACTTTCNTTCAAATCACCTAGATTGAATTATCAAGTGTTTTTCATAAGTTAGCTTTGGTTCAGTTTTCATGCTTAAGCAAATGAGTTCGTTGCCTTTTGCTTTGAGTAGTTCTTTTGGGAAAGGTAATAAAATTATTCCTTTTGGTATAGTCTATTCTCATTATTGTTTGTTGTTGTTTTTGTTTCTATTATTATTCAATTTAGTTTGTGATTTCCCTTCCTCATGTATGCCTTGAGTTGGCTGCACCACTTATCTATGTGATGGGCAGTTCAGCANATTTGTTGGCACCTCTGATGGTGTTTTTTGCTATGAGGTATGTTTTATTTTCATCAATCATACAATTTTCTATAATATCCCAGGGCAAACTGGTTTCATTTAGCAGTCCAGTTAGTGAGGAGTCCCCTTTCAGAGACCCATGGGCCAGTGGCGTCGGCTCAGAGTCCCCAGGTTCACGGTGCAGCTTGTGGCCTGCATCCATTTTGCAGGTGGCTCTTCTTCCACATTGCAAAGGGACCTTGGAGATGCCCTGGTGGGGTGCGATGGGGTTGGGGGAATCCTATAGTTTAGGCTTTTAGGACATTTCATTCTGCTTTTCCTGCTCAATGGTCTCTTTGGTTGGCAGGGTGTTCCTCTCCTGCTTCTCAGTTTTCTTCAGATTGGCCTTATGGAAGCTTGTGATTTCCCNCATGACCAACTNTTCTGCCATTTTCTTACAACCTGTGAAATCTCTTTCCCATCCCAAGCTCAAGGTGCTCCCCACTTTTATTGCTGAGGCAAGAGCCAGGCACCTCTGATTTTGTTTATTCCCAGGAAAGCTTTACATTGTTGGTAGAGAAATATTTGAAATACTGGCAGNTGGTCCAGTGGAATGCACCTGTAATTCAAAGCACTCAGGAGGCAATTTCAGGAAGATTGTGAGTTTAAGGTCACCTGGAGTATAACCNGATTTAGTCTCAAAATGCTAAAACAAAACAAAACTATTATTGGACTAGACTTAGTGATGGAGTGATGCTCACAAATAGTATTAGTTAGCTACTTAGGATGGAGTTATGAACACTTCCTTTATAGGTCTAGGGTTGTTCAGCGATTCACCTGTCTGGCCATTACTAAGTTCTAACAAAGAAGAGGCTTTTATTCAGATACTGGGGCCAGCACTATAAAAGTTTTCTTAAGCATAGAGATTTTATACTGTTAAATATAAAGGTAGGTATCCTGTCTCTTATACACATCTAGATGTGTATAAGAGACAGGGAAAACAAGCTTTGTTACAGAAGCAGAAACAGTGATTAACCTTATGACTTATTTTCTTGCATAAACAACAGTTTTGCTAAAATTGTACAAAACCAGACAATTACAAAAACAGCCCTTAACATTTGGAAGTCCAATTTTGTTTTTTAGTTCTCTCAAGCACAATAATTTAAAACTTTTAAACATGAAGTTAGCCATCAACATATTGTTAAACATCACACTTCAGAATTTCCTTAGAGTGGCAAGTTAAGTGCTATCATGTACCATGTGCAGGAACGTCTCCCTCTGCTGGCAGTGTTATCAGGTCCTTCAACAGCATGGTNNGGCAAGAGGAAACAAAGGTTTGTGAGGTTGAAAAGAGACCGAGGTGAATTGTATGACTTGCAGCCTCCTTGCCACATTTGCATCCTGGAAATGTTTCCAGGAAAGTCCCTTTATTTTCTCCCATATTTAAACTTAGGACAAATTGAATTAGTCTTGAATGTCCTTTACTCCCATTGCTTTGAATAACAAAAGTTTTAATTGTTCATGACAATTTTCAGCAAGACCATGACAATAAAGAATGTATTGTTTAATGTTTCATAATATTTTATTTCTTTGCCTCTATTTATACATACATAACTAGAGGAAATATATTCAGGAAATAAATTAATATTATCTAAAATTAATAGGAGATTCCATATTCCCAACCTTTAATTGAGTTCTTGGCAGTTCCTTTTCTTAAAAACTGGCAAAGCCTTGTGTACAGTAAATGTCTTCTCAGTCTTTGGTTCTTGGTTATTGGTAGAGGCTTGACAGGGTCAACTTGCTGGCTTCTTTCTTTCAAAATGTGAAGTCAGTGTAAACAAATGTATCTGTCAAAGATGTTTGTGTGCAATATTGCTTTTTATAGCAAAATGAGCCACTAATGGAAACAGTTGGCTTCACTGCTCAGGTGATTATCCTGAACCATACAGGAAAAATTAGTGCTTCCTCTGTCTACTACAGGATTGTCACACATCTCACATAGCTTGCACATTTGTTGAACTGAAAGAAAAGATCGATTGCCATTCTGATAAGAAGCTGGAAGACTGTTCTGAATTCCTGAAATCTGGTGATGCTTCCATCATTGATATGGTACTAAGCCAGCCAGTGTGCGTGAAGAGTTCCTTTGATTATCCCCCTCCAGATTTGTCTTTTTTTTTTCTGTTCATGATATGAGATAGACATTTGCTGTGAGTGTCATCAAAACAGAGAACAAGCCAGGTATCATGGCACAGGCCTTTAATCCCAGCACTCGGAGGCAGAGGCAGGCATATCTCTGTGAGTTGGAGGCCAGCCTGGTCTACAAAGTGATTTCCAGGACAACCAGAGCTGTTACACAGAGAAATCCTGTCTCAAAAAAAGAGAAACAAAACAAAAACAGAACAAGAAGGTTGCTGAGCTGGCAAAGCCACTAAGACTGCCTAGAAAGCTCAGAGTAGTAAATGGATGTTATCTTTGATACCTGCCACCGCAGGCTCAATCAGTGGTGGAAGAAACTTTGTCTCAATTGGCTATTTAAGTTTAAACAGTACAGGAAAGAATTATGAAAACAATGCCCCATAAAATCTCCAGAACAAAAGGAAAATGTTTCATGGACCAAGTTTTATGTGTGTGGAAGTTTTAAATTGCTAATTTCTAAAAATAAGTACTTTTTAATGAAACCAACTTAACCAAAAATCTGCCCATTAAAACCACTTTTAGTGAGAAACACTTTTTCTTTGTAATTGANGTATTGTGATTGTATGTATCTGTGGTATACAGTGTAACATCCCAGTACATATATGATGTGCAATGATAGGATCTGAATAATTGGTGTATGTATCAACTCAGACACTTATGTTGTTGGAACATTCAAAATCCTCTTTATTAGTTATTTTGAAATGTTTGTTATCACCCATATTTATTCCACTGTGCTATAGAACATTGAATTTAATCTTCCTATCCAGATGGCACCATTTTACTGCACCTGCTAGTAATTTTCTCTCTACTTTCCTCTTATTTTTCTAGGCTCCTGTAAATAGCCTTATTCTCTATTTTTTTAAGAACTATACTTTAGCTTCTACATATAAGTAAGAACATCCATTTTGTGACTGACTTAGTTCACTTAATTTAATTGTACCAATGATGGCCCAAATGATAGAACAGGATCTCTTATGGTTGAATAATTTTATTTTACATACTAGGTAGATAGTGTATTTCTCTATAGCTGTCTACCTTATAGCTAGAAAGCCAGCTAGATATTTGTTACAGTTTTTTTTTTGGGGGGGGGGTTTTCGAGACAGGGTTTCTCTGTGTAGCTTTGCGCCTTTCCTGGAACTCACTCGGTAGCCCAGGCTGGCCTTGAACTCACAGACATCTGCCTGCCTCTGCCTCCTGAGTGCTGGGATTAAAGGCATGCGCCACCACCGCCCGGCCAGTTTCTTTTTTTCCATTAATTCAGTGGGAAGCACCTACTTTGTTCCCTGTCTTGGCTATTACGAATAGGACTGTATAATACATGTGGGAGTGCAGATATCTTAACACTCTGATTTTGTTTTCTTTAGCTATATATGAGATAGAGTTCCTGTGACATATGGTGAATCAATTTTTTGTTTTCTCAGATACCTCCACTTAGTTTTCCATAATGGCTGCACTAATTTGCATTTTACCAACAGTGTATAAAATTCCCTTCCTCTATATTTCCTTTAGCATCTGTAATTTTTGTCTTATTGACAGTAGCCTTCCTGACTGAGATGATCCAATGGTTTTTCTTTGCATCTCTTTGATAATAAGTGATGGTTTGATGTATATATCAGACAGAAGATGCTGCATTATAAGACCATTTTCATTCTGATTCTCTGTTTTAAACACTCCAATGAAACAGCCTCTTGTTACTCTTTTGTTTGAGTCTTTGTTTTGGAGGAAAGCATTCTGAATGCCACTGTCTCTTCTCTACTTGCTGAATTCTTAAAGCTCTAGTTTCTAAAGTCTTTATCATGATGATTTACTTTGTAATATTTTCTTGCTGCCTTTAGGCTACCTTCATCTTATGTTCCTGAGTGATTTTTGTGTGGTAAGTGCATGTGCATGTGCGCATTCAAGTGTATGTGTGTGTTCATGTATGCAGGTATGGGTGTGTGTGTGTGTGTGTGTGTGTGGAAGCCACAGGACAACCTTGAGGGCCAACCTTAGAGATATTGTCTACTTCCCTGAAGATACTCTCTTTCATTAGCCTGAAGATCACCAATTAAGCCAGACAACTGTCCAGCGAGTCTCAGGGATTTTCCTGTCTCTACTTCCCCAGTTCTGGGAGTACAAGCTCCTGCTGCCACGGTATAGCAATTTTTGGTGGCTTCTGGAAATGGAACTTCAGTTCTTGTGATTTCAAGGCTAACACTTTGCCATCTGAGATCCCCAGCATGTTACTTGCTTTTTGTTCCAGTAGCTACTGAAAACAGGTTTGTAAAGATGTAAAATCATTACAAGGCAAGTAGTTAAATCTAAGTAGTAAATATTGTAGAAGTTCATACAGTGTTCAATAGGTGTCACTGTTTCCCANGAAAATTTAAAGTATGAACTTTGCTTCATTGTTTGGGTATGCCTTTTGTACACAATTTGGAAACTATAGGTCGGAGCCCAATTTTAAGTTTCTGTCTATCTCTGTCTCTGTCTTTGCCTTTCTCCATCTCTGTCTCTGTCTCCCTCAGTCTCTGTGTCTTTCTCTGTCTCTCTGACTTTGTCTCTGTCTCTCTCTCTCTGTGTATATCTATGTTATTGTTAGAAGACTATTCATTAATCCTAAGTAAAATCCCATTCTCATTTCATATATATATATCAGAAAATAGCATAAAAACAATTTTAAGTAGACAGTTCAGTGACATTAGCTACCATCTACTTCCAGAAGTTTTCATCATCCCAAACAGAAACTTTTGCCCAATTATAATGACTCCCTATTTTCTCTTCTCCAAGCNCTTATTAACATCTATTCTACAAACTTCTATAACAGTATTTTCTTTTTAAAGTACCTCGTATAAGCAGATTCACAATATATTTGGCTCTTTGTGTGATTTTATATCCCCACCAGNAGCACATAAGTTGTCATTTTCTCCTCATCCTTACAAAGGCTTGGGTTTTTTTTAAGTTCTTTTTTTGTGTCAGTCATCATGCACACATGAATAATGTTTCATAGTTTTGATTTGGCTTTCCCTAATAGCTGGTGATGTGAACATCTTTTTAATGTACCTTCTCTTTTGCCAAGAATACATCTTCATAATCTGTTCAAGTCTTTTGTATTAGTATTTTGTTGTTGAAGGTGATAATGGTGTATTTTGAGAATTTCCANATTATTTTGGCAAACTATTCCTGATTTTTCGTCACTGAAGTTTGTTCATTTATTTTATGTTTACCCAATGTTTTCATAGACATTTCCTTGAACATGAGGGAATCTTATGGTCTTTGAGGATTGTATCTGTGATGGGGCACTCTGTCAGATTTTAGCTAGGATAGCATTCAGCCTGGTCATCAGTCTGCAGTGAAAGCCTAAAGATTTCTCCTAACTTGAACATGCTTCTTGTTTGCATGTGTCGCTTTCTAAAATCCTTGTTCACACGCTGGGTTTTGCGTGTATTAACTTGCCACAGTCTCCGAAAAGTTCTCTTCTGGCCTTTCCATGATCTATTAACATCTCCACCTATAACTTTTTTCCCTGGACCCTGTGGTCCAGTCATATAGGAGCAATGCTTGATGCTTTTCCAACCTGAATTCTGAGTTGGACAAAACAGAAAGGAATCTTTTGTACCAGTACTCCAAGAGCAGGTTAGCATAGTAATTTATACATCAGCTTACCTTTGCTTCTTATTGTTACATGTAAATAGTTACTTCAAGAGCAATGCCACTACTACAGACAGAACATGGGAGAAGAATCAGGGCAAAATGCACATAAAATTTTATTTTTTTCATATATTTTGGTCATAATCTTCCTCCTCCCCAACTCCTTCCAGATAGTCTCCACATCCCTACCCACCCAATATCATGCTTTTTTGTGCACTCTCCCTCAAGGCAAAAATAAACACCCCCAAATACCAAACCAAACAAAAAGTGTGTGTGTGTGTGTTCACACACACACACAAACAGGAAAAAATAAACAATAGCAACCACAAAAAATGTCAACCATGAGTCCATTTAGTGTTGACCAACTACTCCTGGGCGTGGGTTGTTCCCTGGAGCNTAGTTGATATACCCGGTGACACATCAATAAAGAAAAGTGGTTTTCTCTTTCCCAGCAGATATCAATTANAAATAGATGCTTAGTTAGGGATGAGGCTTTGTGCTATGCCCACATACCCTTCTCCCTGCTGGGAGTTTTGTCTGGTTTGAACCTGTGCAAGTCTTGTATATGCTGTCACAGTATCTGTGAGTTTGTATGTGAATTATTCCTGTTGTGTCTGCAAGATGCTTTTNCCTTGGAGTCATCCACCACCCCTGGCTCTTAGAATTCTTCTGCCTTCTCTTGTTAATTATTNTCCAAGCCTTGAGAAAGGGGTTTGATGAAGGCATCCCATTTAGGGCTGAATGCTCCAAGGCGTCTCACTCTTCAGCACAGTGTCCAGTTGGATCTCTTTGTTAATTACCATCTACTACAAGAAGAAGCTTCTCTGATGGGAGTTGAGTGATGCTCTGATATATGTATGGGCATAGCAATATGCCATTAGGAGTCATCTTATTGTTATATTTCTTTAGTAGAATAATAATAGTAGGTTTTCCATGACCTATCTGGTCTCAGGTCCTTGGCCACTGTAGAAGTTTCAGAAATGGGTTGCATCTCATGGAGTGTGCCTTAAATCTAATTTTAAAAAATGGCTAGTTGCTCCCATAGCATTTGTGCCACTGTTGTACCAGCATATCTTGTTTTATGGTCTTTCCTGAAAATTGTGGTTTAAGTACTGAAGCTGTTCTGTCATCCAGAGCAGTATGGTTTTTAACAACAGGCATTAAGTCTTTTCATTGTTCTTTGGAGGAGCTTCCCCAGTGTTGACAGGGAATGATGAACCAGATTTGACACTGGGGTCTGCAAGAGACCTCCTAAGATGTTTTCTGGTGGCAAAGGGTTACCTTGTCTGTCCCTTGTTGATCTGTATTTATTAGTCCAATGCTGGCCTTTGCCACACCTTTNGCATATTTCAGAAGGCTGGGGCCTTCTGTTTGGATTATCTGTAGAAGAAACATTGTTTCTAGGAATGCCTTCCCTACAATCCCTTTGCAGATGACCTTATTTACCACAAATAAAACATCTAACCTTTTGATTTTTCTTAACATTTTTAGAAATCACTTCTCCTATCAAAGTATCATCATAAATGTGAGATCCAATGTCAGCTGTATTTCAGATTCATTCATCTATGGGTGCTGATCTTGCCTTTAAAGGCCTAATCACTCTTTTGCATTCTGAATGAACATTTCCAAAAGGCAAAGATTCAATTAATATTTGTCTGGCTTTTGGATTTGATGCCATTCTATTTACAGCTGAAGTCAATCTTTGTAAAACATCAGTGAAGGCTTCTTTTGGGCCTTCTATAATTTTAGTAAATGATTTAGTCCTCTTTGCTGATTCTTCAACACTNTCCCAAGCATTTAAAGCTGCAATATGGCATAGGGCCAAGGTGTGATCATCAAATCTAAACTGTCTTTGCAAATCAGCATGCTGGCCTTCACCAAGAAGCTGATCTTGGGAAATTTCAGTACCTCCAGCCCTATTTCGTTGTTCTATGATCCTAGCTTCCTCTCTCCACCGTGTTTTTCATTGTAACTGAGGACCAGCTTCCAATATTGCTGTAGCTAAATCTTTCCAGGCTTATGGGATAACTCTGTTCTAAGTTGCCCATGAATTTAACATCTGTTTCACAAAGGGTGAATGCATACCATATGAAAAGACTGCTTCCTTAAATCTCTTCAAATCTANCATTTCTACAGGAAACCAGGTAACTTCTGCATAGCCTTGGGGGTGACTGTCGTCTGATGGTCATTTTTGTATGGTAACTGGATAAATTAAGGTTGGTTTTCTAATGACTTTGAGCCACTCCTCTTCAGTTTCATAATGTAATGGTGCAGTAGCTTCTGTTCTAAGTTCCTCTGCCTATGTGTGAATATTTTTCTTAGTTTTGTTAGTAGATCTTTCTGAGGATTGTATCTTATCAGTCAATTTTTCATATTTGGCAGTGGTATCAAACCACTTTCTTAAGGATAAAGTATGAGTTACCAAACTAATAATAATTGTAATGGACATTATGTCAGTCCCAGCTAAGTTGATTATCCCTTCTTTTAATTTTTCCATTTTCAAACCATCTATTGTAGAACCATACAGAGTCCTAACTCCCTGCATTGTAATATTGTTTCCATTTTTAACCTGGGAAAAACCTCTTTCTTGTGCCAATGAAGTCAAGTCTGTTCCCTACTTTCTTTTCTATGAGATTCAGACTATTGTTCTTATGTATAGGTCCTTGATACATTTGAGTTGAATTTTGTGCNGGGTTATAGATATGAGTCTATTTTAATTCTTATATATGCTGCCATCCAGCTTGAGCAGCACCATTTGTTGAAGATTGTCTGGGTCTTCAATTAGATTTCATTGATTATCATGTCTNTTTTTTTAATTACTGTAGTTCTATAATACAACTCTAAATCTGGAATGGTGATACCNCCAATAGTTCTTTTATTATTTAGTATTGTTATAGCTATCCTGTTTTTATGTGTTTATGTTTCCATGTGAAATTGATTCTTTATCAGCTATAGAAGTTTCATGGTGGAGTTTTTAGTTTTTTTATGTAAAAATTCATATCACCTGAAAATATACTTTGACTTCTTTCCTATTTGTATACCATTGATCTCCTTCAGTTGTCTTATTACTCTATCTGAAATTTCAAGTTCTATATTGAGTAGGTATGGAGAGAGCAGACAGCCTTGTCTTGTTCCTGATTTTAGTTCCTCTCTATTTAGGTTGATATTGGCTGTTGACTTGTAAATTGCCTCTATTAGGCTGAGGTATGTCCCTTGTATCCCTTATTTCTCAAGGACTTTTATCATGAAGAGATACTAGATTATATCAAAGGCCATTTCTGCATCTAAATAGATTACCGTGTGGTTTTTGTCTTTTATTCTGTTTATGTGGTGTTTTATGATTATTGGCTTATGTATGTTGAACCATTCCTGTATCTCTGGGATGAAGCCAACTTGATCATGGCGGATAATCTTTTTGATGTGTTCTTGGATTTGATTTACAAGTATTTCATTGGGAATTTTTGCATCTATGTTCATAAAGTATATTAGTCTATAATTTTCTTTTTTGTTGGGTCTGTGTGGTTTTGGAATCACGGTAATAGTGACTTTGTAAAAAGAGTTAGGAAACGTTCCTCCATTTTCTATTTTGTGGAATAATTTGAGAAGTATTGACATTAGTTCTTCTTTTAAAGTCTGGTAGGAGTCTGTGCTGAATCCATCTGTTTTGGTTTTTTGTCTTGAAACTTTTAATTACTGCTTCTGTTTCTCTAGGGGTTATGGGTCTGTTTAAATTGTTTATTTCATCTTGTTTTAACTCTGATAGGTTGTATATATCAAGAAATTGATTCATTTCTTACAGGTTTTCCAGTTTGGTGGAATACAGATTTTCAATATGTTCTTANTATTTTCTGAATTTCTTCAGTGTTTGTTGTAATGTCCCTCTTTACATCTCTATAATTATTAATTGCATCTTCTCTCTCCATCTTTTGGTTGACTGGGCTAATGGTTTGTAAATCTTGTTAATTTTCTCAAAGAACCAGCTCTTCCTTTCATTGATTCTTTATTTTTTTTTATTTCATTGATTTCAGCCCTTAGTTTATTTCTTCCCAGCTACTTTAATGAGGTATTATTTCTTCTTGTTTTACCAGAGCTTTCAAATGTGTCATTAGGTTATTAGTATAAGATTTTCAGTTTTTTTTTAAATGTAGGCACTTAGTGCTATGAATTTGCTCCTTAGAACTACCTTAATTATGCCCCATATATTTGGATATGTTATGTTTAATTTCCATTAAATTCTAAAAAGTTTTTAATTTCAGTTTTACTAAATTTATTAAGACTTGCTTTGTATTCTAATCTGTGGTCAATTTTGGAGAAAGTTCCATGCACTGCTGAAAAGAAACTGTATTTTTAGTGTTTGGGTAGAACATTCTATAGATCTCTTTGCTTTATGACATTATTTAACTCCAGCAATTCTGTTTAATATTTGTCTGGGTGACTTATCTATTGACTATGCTTGAGCATTGACATAACTTCCTATCAAAGAGTTTGGGTCAATATATAACTTTAGCTATAGTACTGTTTCTATTTTGAAATTGCATGCCTTCATGTTTAGAACTGCAATATCATCTCAATAGATTTTTCCTCTCAAATGTAGAATGTATTGCCTATCTCTATTTCTTCTGATTAGTGTTGGTTTGGAGTCTATTTTTCAGATATTAAAACAGCTATGCCTGCTTGCTTCTTAGCTCCATTTGCTTAGAATAATTTTTTTCATCCTTTTCCCCTAAGGTAATGTCTATTTTTGATGGGTAGGTGCATTTTTTTGGATGCATCAGAAAGATGGATCCTTTTTAAAATCCAGTCTGGTAGTGTGTTTATTGGGAATTGAAACCATTAATATTGAGCTATTAATGAGCAGAGTTTATTTACTCTTGTTATTTTGTTGTTATGGTGTGCATCTCCCTACCCCCTCTTTTTGATGAACTGTTTTGGTTTTATTTATTCCTTTTGTCTTCTTGGCTGTATGGAAATGTATCATTGGACTAAAGTTTTCCTTCTTTGGTGGACAAAAAATGTCTCTTTTTTTTATCATGGAAAATTTTTCATTCTCCATCAACTGTGCTTGATAGTTGTGTTGGGTATAGTTGTCTGGGCTGGCATCTGTGGTCTCAGAGTTTTTTTGAATAGCCCTCCGAGTCCTTCTGGCTTTTAGGGTGTCCTTTGAAAAGTCAGATATTATTCTAATGGGCCTGCCCTTACATGTGACTTTTTCTTTTTCCCGTGAAGCTTCTAAAACACATTTTTTGTTGTTCTGTACATTTGGTGTTTTGATTCTGATGTGTTGTGGAAAGTCTCTTTTCTGATCCTGTCTATTTAATATTCTGTATGCCTCTTGCACCTTGATAGGCATCTCTTTCTTTAGGGAAATTTTCTTCTATGATTTTGTTGAAAATATTTTCTATGCATGGGTTTTTTCTTCCTCTAAGCCTATGATTCATAGGTTTGGTCTTTTCGTGGTGCCTCCGATTTCCTGGATGTTTTGTGCCTGGAATTTTTTTTAGATTTAACATTTTCTCTGGCTGAGCTATCAATTTCTTCTGTCTTGTCTTGGATACCTGAGATTCTTCGCTGTGTTCTAATCCATTCGTGCTGCTTACCTTTGAGTTTTTTATCTGACATTCTAAGTTGTTCTCTTCCAGTTTTATTTCTGTTTCAGTTTTTTTGTTTGTTTTTGTGATAATATTTTTTTGTTAAATTCTTTCTGTTTTGAATTGTTTTCATCATTTCATTCAGCTGTTTGTGTTGTGACAGACTTCATTGAGGGGTTTACTCATATCCTCTTCAGGGTCCTTGAACATATTCATCATTGTTATTTTGAAGTCTTTGTCTTGAGTTTCAGCTAAACAGCTTTTCTCAGGGCCCATTACAATTGGGGCTGCTAGATGCTGGTGGAGGCATATTGCTTTGGTTAGTCATGTTAGTGTTGTTGCACTGGGCAGCTGGCATTATGGTTTCTAAGTATTTCTTATGTATCTGGTCTTGTCTTTGTTGGGTGGATTTTCTTTCCATTCTTTGGTTGCTGTTGCCTACTCTGGATCCTGTCCAACTGTGACAGCTGTGGGGGTCCCTGAATCCCAGCCAAGTGTGGTGGCTCTGAGGTCCCTGAGTCCCAGCCTAGTGTGGGTGCTTTGGTTGCCTAGTAAAGATGAGTTCTGTAGGTTGGTTGCATCACAACAGAATGGAGATGGGCTATAAGGAAAGGCTGAGAGAGGTGGCAGGTAAGAACTAGGCGAACCTTGGGTCTGCACCAAGGGGCCAAGTTCTTTCTGGCCAAGTTCTTGATGATAAATTTTTCTTAACTGTTTTGATTGCTGAAAACTTTTGGGTATTGTACAGGGTTCCGTCAAAGTCNGTTCATTTAAAAAAGTCATTATTATTATATTTATTTATTTTTTAATTTGTGTATGTGCATGCACCTACCACTGCATGAGTGTGGAGGTCAGAGAACAACTTGTGGGANTTAATTCTCTCCACCTTGTGAGTACCAGGGATTGAATTTTGGTTATCAGGTTTGAAAGCAAATGCCTTAACCTGTTAAGCAGTCTTGCAAGGTCCCCACAGCCTCTTTGAATTACTATTCTGGAATACAAAAAGCTTGTGATTTTCTAGTTCACTATTTTGCCCTCAACAATGCTTATCCTGTGCATTTGTATATTCCATGTTATTTGTAACATCTTTGTATTGATTGAGAAA
>LZPO01035038.1:135410-149295 GCA_001675575.1 Neotoma lepida | reverse complement strand
CTCAGCTGTGTTGTTGGTTTTGTTTTTTACTCTTTGGGGGGCCCACCACAGCTCCCAAATAAATATGTGGAGTCTTGTTCTTACTTCTGAATGCCAGGCCTTCGTTTGGTTTGTTTCTAGNCAGCTTTTCTTAACTTAAATTATCCCNNCTANCTTTTATCTTTTATCTGGGCTTTTATCTTTCTCTATTCTATTATATATATANCCCTTTCTTTCCTTCTTACTCCGTGGCTGGCTGTGTAGCTGGGTGGCTGGCCCCTGATGTCTTTCTCTCCTTCTCCTTTCACNTCCCAATCTCTCTTCCCAGATTTCTCCTCTTATTTATTCTCTCTGCCTACCAATCCTGTCTAACCTTTCTCCTGCCTTGCTATTGGCCATTCAGCTCTTTATTAGACCAATCAGGTGTTTTAGACAGGCAAAGTTAACACAGCTTCAGAGTTAAACAAANACAACACACCTTTGCATCATCAAACAAATGTTCCACAGCNTAAANGAATGCAACACTTCTTCAACAANTATTCCACAACACAGCTGGGCTCCTGGTTAGTCTGTGGAAATAGCCCNAGTCCCATTCCTCTTTTCAGTGGCTACTTTAAAAGTGGGGTTGTTGCCCACAACTGGTTAGGAGGATGTAAGGGAAGAATGCTATGGGAGGAGAGGCATCTGAGCATCTTATTGTTAAAAAGAGACGCCAGGAAAGGTGACAGTTNTCTTCTTGTGTACTTTGCTACCTCTGGTTTGAGCCTAGGCTGCTTGTGGCCATCTTGCTACTGACTGGGGGATGAAGCCCATGCATGAGGAACAAAATCAGGTGCACCCCAGGAATAGGAGTGTTAGGTTTTTGAATGGCTTATTTTGTAAGTCATGGATGAGAGTTTTAGTTGGAGTTTTCAATGACTNGCAGCTGGAGTCATACTAATAGTGGTGGCTCTTTAAAAATGAGACACTTGAAAGAGAACACTGTCAGAATGATGCCATGTCTAATATTTCATCCACAATACTCCTGGCCCTGAGATGTGCATGAGAATTCCTGGAGAGAAGTGTGTCTGCAGAGGCTGATCGGATCATCAGAGCTCCAGGTGACAAGGAGAGGTTGGAACATTGCAGGCCAGGAGTCTAGTTAATCATAACTTATCTTGAGCTATCTTTAGCCTTCAAAATAGTCATCCCTTGCCTACCTCTGTGTCAGGCCTAATGTCCTGTGACTAACATATAAAAACTCCTTTGGAATGTATCAACTTAACAAAACCTTAGGTTTTACCAAACCAGAGGGTTAAACATCACCAGATAGCATCTGAGACACTATCGGAAATTCCTCTCGCTTCTTCGAACTGCCTACTTAGTGTTTCTACCAATGTATTAAAGTGCTTCAGTTGATGGCTTTCTTTCTCCTGTCACTATAAAAACACCAGCAAACTACTTCCATGTTGAAAATGTAAATGATAAAAATCTGTGTTCCTTGGCTAAGGTCACTCATTTTTGCCTCCAGAATAAACTACNTCTTATCTCCATTGAGATGAGAGCTGTGTTTTTGCTCCAACAAAGACCACCCTCTAACNACTGCTTTAGTTTGATTGTGGTAACTGCACCACTCATTTGGCACTTGCTGGTTTTGTGGGTGGGAAGGGCCTTCAAGTGTTTCCCCTAACAAGTTCCACTCTACATGCACTGAAGTTCCTCACAGATCCTCTTTGCTATTTGTTCCCNAGTCTGGGAAGTGGGTAGAAACAGGGACATTGCTAAGCAATCAGGAGCTCTGGAGGAGGCCATCTAATTCACGGCATAAGGTACACAGTGGAAACGGGGCCATTAACTACTTATGGCAAGTCCTCCAGCTGTACACATGTGTGAGGAGGTGCCTATGTCTGCTACCAGTGGTTTTGGACCCANTAGNTGCTTGTCCGAGGACCGCAGGCCTTGTTCTCTACCCCTCTTCCTAACCTGGTCAGTCATGAAACATCTGCCTTTGATAGACATCAACTGGCTTACCCTTCTAGGGACATACCTCTGTTTACATATCTAAAGCTATAGGAACAGGAGTGTTTTCTTTCCTAAAAAATTGTTCATCTGAGCTCACTTTGGATGAGTGATTTTGTCAGCCTGGTGACTTTCCTCTGATNTGAATGGGTTCATCAGGGCTTACTATGCAACTGTGTTCTCACAGGGAGGTATCCCTGTGTTCTGTTGGAAGCTGCCCTTAAATGCATTTGCTTGTGTATGAGGTCAGTGAAAGGGAGGGGAGGAGAGCAAACCTTTGGCACCGTGTCTTAAAATAATAAGCTGTCAACTACCAGGGACAGGCATTTCAAAGCCTCCCACCNCCTCCCCTCTCTCAGCCCAGCAATTGGGATTTGATGATTTTGTATAAAATTCAAATGGCCGTTTNTTTGGGCGCTTGCTATTACGTAACCCCAGATGGCAGTAAGTGTCCTGAATTAACCATTCTGTAAAATTATTCAGCTAAAGCAGTGGAGAATCAAGGGCCCCAGGGCAACCAGCCAATTGCTGTGAACCCTGCCAGTCATCTCCTCTGCTTCAGAGCTTCTATCCCCTCTGTGAGGGACAAAGGGCCCCAGACGGGAGGAGTGCCTACAGGCATAGTGGACACACTGCTGGGACTGGCTTGTCCCTGCTGTGACATCATTGGGCACCATGGTAACAGTGGCTTGATGGAGCAGGGGGAACAAGTTGCTAGTGGGCTACAGATGAGTGTCCAGTGGCTTTCAAGAGTTGCTTTTGACTTCTGTGACCATGAGCATCATGGCTGCTATGACTAAGCCAAGCAGTTAAGGAGGACACATGTATGTCTGTCTAGGACCTGTAATAGATACTATAAGGGTAAAGTGGTTTTTTTTTTTAATTTTTAATTTTTTATTTTTTTTGGTGGAGAAATGTTTCATTAATTTTTATTGCAAAGGGTGGAGTGCATAGAGATTTTTACTTTTTTACATTTGACCCTGTGGAAACTGCTTTTCAGTGTGGCTTCCCTGGATGCTCCCCTGGGCGTATGCCGTTGCCTCTCCTGAAAGGGGAAAGCTCTGCCTGTGTTGTCCCATATGACTTTGTATTCCTGCTAGCTGCCCACAGCATCAAGTTCATTACTTGCTCATGAGACGTAACAAATTGGACCTGTGTGAAGGGATCCAAATGCGTCCATAATTGTGGAAGACTGAATTTGAGTTGCTCAGGGTATCTTCAAAGCCAGGGCAAAGTAAGGAAGTAGAAAAATCCAGAAAGCTACTTCTAGCATAAGTCTGTGCTGTGTTGCATTTTGAAAAAAAAATATTAATTTGGTAATTTTTGTAAAAGGGGAGTATATAGCTTACTGCTCATGTGCAGGCCTTTTGAAACCTTAGTNCAGCCAAGACCTTCCCCTGGAGGAAGTGTGAGAGCAAACAGAGGGGGGTGCTGATGGTAAGTCACATCCTGTTGTTCTGGACCCATCAAGTAAGAGACCCATGTCCCAGCTGAACTGTTACGCAAAGTGCGCCACTCAGTGGTCTCACGCCCCGTTAATCCACACCAACTCCTTGGTGACAGAAAGGTTGTGGGTTGGGGAGTTATAAAGGACATTGGAAGGGGACTAGAGATCACAAACCTCACTGTGTTTGGGATCACCATGATAACTTGTTAAAACACAGGTTGTTAAAACATACCTATGTCCACCCCCATTTATTGGTCAGCCCATCGATCTGGGTTTAGGATTTTAGAGTCAGACATCATCTTTGTAAGATTCAGACAAATAGGGTGATCCTTTTAAGATTTATCTTCTTGTCCAAAAAATAATGACACCTAGCAGCAGAGAGGCCCAGGAGATGGAGCCTGCTATATCAAGTCTTTGTCAGATGAATGTACTTAGTGGAGTTATTTTGTAGGATGACAACAGTTTGTATAAAAAACTCGTTACATGTAAAAATAGCATATTCCATGAAATTTGGACTTTAAAAATACCAGACCCCCGTTTCTTGATAAAGTCTTATGAAGCCCACCCAAGCTGNTCTCAAAGTCATTCTGTAGCAGAGGATGAACTTGAGCTTCTTATCCTCCTGACTCTACCTTCCAAGTTCGTGGGATTACAGGTGTAAGCCATCATTCCTAATTTATAGAGTGCTGGNATGGACCCCATGACCTCATGCATGCTGGCAACCACTCTACCAACTAAACTCCACCCCGCCAGCTCCCATCATGCATTCTGGTAACCACTCTACCAACTAAGCTCCACCCCCAACTCCCATCATGCATGCTGGCAACCACTCTACCAACTAAGACCTAACCCCAGCTCCCACCACACATTTCAAGATTTATGTACTTTAATTCTTACTGCACAGAAGGAGAGTTCACAGAATAGCTATGTGGCATGTTATTTAATGAACAATCATTAAATTTATTTTAGCATCCCCATTATCATAATTGCCGATGGTGTCTAGGTTTCTGATTTTATGCTTTTCATTGTCATATATCTATCTTTGGTCACTTGTCAGTGGTCTACTAACCCCTGCTTAGTCTCTGGTTGTATACCATGAAGGAAATTTTAGTTGAAGTGAAAATAACATTGGGTTATTATTTGACTTTTAGCTGCATTTACATGCTAGGGAAATCTTTGCAGTAGAAATTTGACCAAGAATATTTGCCTGGAAGGGGTTGGAGAGATGACTCAGTGGTTAAGAGTGCTGGGTCTTCTTGCAGAGGACAAGAATTTGGTTTCGAGCACCCACTCAGGTGGCTCATAACTGTGCTACTCCAGCTCCAGGGGACCCAATTCCCTGTTCTGGCCTCCACAAGCACTACACCCATGTGCACAAACTCCCAGTCACTCACCCACACACTTGAAAATCTTTTAAAAATGTTACTTTTACATGCTGACAGTATTTTGGGGTTTGCACTGTAGAATTCTACTTCTTGGCAATAGCAGGTAGAGTTAGATGAACTATCTATCCTAGCCTTCCTCCTCCACCCATCACTAGTGTTGTCTAACTTGGTCTTTCAGGTGAGGGATGCAGTGACTAGAGCCAAGTTCTCTGTGTATAGAGAACTGTATACATGTGTACATGACGCCAGCTGGTGATGTCCTGTGGAGAGATCAAAGTGTACAGTCAGGCAAGGTGCTACCCAGGCAACCTCCCCTTCCATTCCTTTGGCTCTCATGGGCTGTTTTTCTGCCTGTAAATTGTCAAAGTCTCTGATTCTGCCCTCCTGAGCACTCACAGTTATGATCTTCCAGAGGCAGCAGCAAATGCCTTTAGCAGGAGATTTTTCTCATTTGTGGCGGGAATTTATTTTCTCCCAAGGCTTCTGAGCCTGGGTCTGTAATCAGTGCCCTTGTTGAGGACAGCAATGTGGCAGTGACTTCATTAACAAACTGGCCATGCATGCAGAGCCGTCACTCAGTATCACATAGTGGTCCTGCTTGACACTTGGTCGACAGCCATCATCTGTGGCCAGAGCACAGCTTGGGCCTCATTTCAAAGGTGACTAATTGGCAATTCCTGCACGTCCTCTTAGGTCTAGCTAGTGTATTTGTTTCTCTGACAGATAACCCAAGCCAGGGAAACCTCAGAGTAAATATGTCTTAATTCTTGAGTACAAAGGCACTGTGTGCTCATTATACNCATTCAAATGCCCCAGACAGCTGTGATGGAGGAGGTCCTCACACTAGCCCATGCATCCCATGGTAGAGGTCTTGGTAGTTCCCAGTGAGAGAGTTACAGCACTGGCTTTTCTCCATCCACACTCATGCTGGTTCTCAAACTCAATATGAGAAATATTAGTGTGACACAGGAGAGATGAACTTATATGGGGAGGGGATGGATATTTCATTTATGTTTTCAGGGCTGGGGGTTGCACCCAGATTTCCTGCTTGCTAAGTATGTACTAAGCCACTGAGTTATACCCCAAGCCCCGTATTTTATTTTAATAATCTGCATCTTTTTTTTTTTTTAGTATATCAAGGAAACATTCACATTGAACTCAAGATCTCATGATTATAATTATTTTTCTGTTGAGGTTCATTCATGTAAAAATTGATTTCAAGAAAATAGTTATTAATGTCACAAATGGTACCCCAATAGCTGAAGGAGTTAACATTTTTATAAGTATTCTTATTTCAGTTAACTTATTTTGTATAATTATTCTATAATTTTCTCTTTCACATAGGCTGTATTGAGCTTGTTTCTATCTCAGAACACATTTATTCCATTATTTTTAAACACACACACACACACAGACACACACACACACACATATATATATATATGAGAGAGAGAGAGAGAGAGAGAGAGAGAGAGAGAGAGAGAGAGTGTGTGTGTGTGTTTGTATGAAGGTCAGAAGACAGCTTGTGAGAGTCAGTTGTCTCCTTCCTTGTGAGTTATGGGGTTTGAACTCAAGTGTGAGCCTTGCACGGCAAGCACTTTCACTCTCTGGGCCAGCTTGACAGCCCTCAAGTCATTCTTTTCTTTTTTCCCTTTTATTGAAAACAGGTTTTTTTTCCCTTCACATAATATATCTTGATTACAGTATCCCCTCTTTCTACTCCCACTTCCTCCCTATGTCCCCTCCCATCCAAATCCAACGCCTTCCTGTCTCTCATTAGAAAATAAATAGGCTTCTAAGGGATAATAATAAAACAAAATAAAATTATAAGATAAAACAAAAACTAATACATTGGAATAGGACAAAACAAACAAACAGAAGGAAAAAAGCCCAAGAAGAGGCACAAGAAACAGATGCAGATACAGAGACCACCTCATTCATGCACTCAAAAATCCCATAAGAACACTAACCTGGAAGCCATAATACATATATACAAAGGACACTCTTTCTGCTTCCCTTTCCCCGAGCCCCAAAGGGAGGGATTTGATGGAGACATCCCATTTAGAGCTGAGTGTTCAAGGTCTCTCACTCTTTGCATATTGTTTGTCTCTGGTTCTCTGTATTTCTTCCCATCTGCTGCAGGAGGAAGCTTCTCTGATGATGGCTGATCCCTGATCTATGAATACAGCAGAATGTCATTAGGAGTCATTTTATTGCTACTTAAAAAAAATCAGTATATTTTGATTTACCCTAGGTCCTTGGGCTATCTAGTCTCAGGTTTTTGGTCACCCAAGCAGTGTTGGGTATGGGTTCCATCTCATGGAGTAGGCCTTAAGTCAAATTAGACATTGGTTATTTATTCTCACAAGCTTTGAGCCACCATGGCACTAGCATATCTTGCAGACAGGACATCATTGTAGACCCAAGGGTTTGTGGATGGGTTGGTGTTTACATTTCTCCTTTGGTAGCATGCAGAGTACCTTCCTGTACCAGAGACACTAGCACATAGGGGTGAAGGCTCTGTGTAGGCATAAGGTCAACTTCTCTATGCTCAATGAACTGTTGTCTTAAAAAAAATGAGGCCTTACTATGGAGAACGATCTATAGATTGGCAACAGCCTAGGTTGTCTGGGGATTCCCATGAGGCCCCTTTGACCAACAACTCAATTAGATGAAACTCAATTCAAAGACTGGAAGCTTCATTTGGTGACAAAAGATGTCCATTTGGGGCTCTGTCTCCCCTATTACTTGGCGATTTCATTTGGTTCACCTCATATTTGTATATATTTTAGGAAGCTGCTTCTGTATTAGGTTTCTGTATCATCCCTCAAATTATGCTTAACATTAGCTGTATCTTCCCATATTCCCTCCCTTGTCCCCCTCTTCCCTCACCCTCCCCATTTGATCCTTCAGTTTCAGTTCACCCCTACATCCACCCATAACTATCTATTCTAATTCCCTTTCCTAGAGTATCTGTCTGCTCCTCACCTAGTCCCTTACTCTATACCTAACCTCTGTGGTTCTATGGATTGTATGTTGGTTATCATTGACTTACCAGCTAGTATCTACATATAAATAAATACATACCATATTTGTCTTTCTGCGTCTGGTTTACCTTGCTCAGGATGATTCTTCCTAGTTCCATCCATATCCATTTACCTGTGAGGTACATGATTTCATTTTTTTATGGCTGAATAGTATTTCGTTGTATAAATGTACCATATTTTCTTTATCCATTCATTTGTTGAGAGACATCTAGGTTGTTTATAATTTCTGACTATATTGACTAGAATGGCAATAATATGGTTGGGCAAGTGTCTCTGTTGTAGGATGAAGTATCCCTTGGGTATATGCCCAAGAGTGATATAGCTGGATCTTGAGGTAGATTGATTCCCATCTTCCTGAGGAACAACCACACTAATTTTCATAGTAGCTACACAAGTTTTCACTCCCACCAGCAATGAGTGAGTGTTCCCCTTACTCCACATCGTCTCCAGCATAAGCTACCATTTGTTTTATTAATCTTAGCCATTCTGATGGGTGTAAGATGAAACCTCAAAGTAGTTTTGATTTGCATTTCCTTGATGGCTAAGAATGTTGAACATTTCTTTTGTTTCTCAGCCATTTGAGTTTCCTCTTTTGAGAATTCTTTGTTTATATCTTTACCCCATTTTTAATTGGGTTATTTGTTTTCTTGACATCTAGTTTGAGCCATATATATATATATATATATGTGTGTGTATATATATATATATATATTGGATATTAGCCCTTTATCAGATGTATGATTGATAAAAACCTTTTTCCCATTCTGGAGGCTGCTGCTTTGTCCAAAGGATGGTGTCTTTTCAATTTCATGTGGTTCCAACTAATTTTTGATCTTAGTGCCTGTGCTAATGGTGTTCTGTTCAGAAAGTCTTTTCCTGTGTCAGTGAGTTTTCCTTCTAGCAGGGCTAGATTCTGTAGGGCTGGATTTGTGGATAGATATTGCTTAAATTTGGTTTATCACAGAATGTCTTTTTCCCTCATCTATTGTGATTGAAAGTTTTACTGGGTATAGTAATCTGGGCTGGCATCTGTGGTCTCTTTAAGATTCTATAGAATGTCTCTCCAGGTACTTTTGCTTTTAGAGTCTCCATTGAGAACTCAGGTGTTATTCTGACAGGTTTTCCCTTATATGTTACTTGGCCTTTTTTTCCTTGCAGCTTTTAATATTAATTTTAATATTAAATATTAATATTAATATTTGTTTTGTGTATTTAGTGTTTTGATTATTATGTGCTGAGGGGTATTTCTTTTCTGGCCCAGGCTGTTTGGTGTTCTGTATGCTTCTTGTACCTTGATAGGCATCTGATACTTTAGGTTAGAGAAATTTTCTTCTATGATTTTGTTGAAAATATTTTCTGTGACTTTGAGCTGGGTTTCTTCTCTCTATTCCTATTATTCTTGGATTTTTTTTCATAGTGTCCCAGATTTCCTGGTGTTTTGTGCTGGGATTTTTTTTCTTTTAGATTTAACATTTTATTTGGCCAAGGTATCCATTTCTTCTATCATGTCTTCAAAGCCTGTGATTCTCTCTTCCATATCTTGCTGGTGAGGCTTGCCTCTGAGGCTCTTATTAGAGTTCCTAAATTTTTCATTTCCAGATTTCCCTCAGTTTGAGTTTTCTTTATTGATACTACTTCTACTTCCAGGCCCTGAACTGTTTCGTTTGTTTCATTAACAGATTTATTNATTTCTTGTCAGTGACCTCTGTCATAGCCATAAAAGCTATTTTAAGGTCTTTGTGCTGCATTTTTTCAGGGCCTATAATGGTAGGGTTGCTGGGCTCTAATGGAGACATATTGTCCTGGCTCCTATTGATTGTATTTTCACACTGGTGTCTAGGAATCTGGATTTGGGATGATTGTAATTCTAGATGCTGATATACGGTCTTGTCTTTATTGTGTGGGTGTGGCACAAATCCTAATAGGTCTTAATGTTAGAAACCCAGAGTCAGATATCAGGGTAAAAGCTGAAAGATCAGAGAAGCAGAGCAGCCAGCCACATTCTTACCTCTAGGAATCCTTGGGCTGAAAGGGCTGAACTCCTGTCTCTGCCCTGCCTTATCACTTCCTCTCTCTGTCCAGCCATACCACTTCCTGTTTCCTCCTCCCAAGTGCTGGGATTAAAGTTGTGTGCCACCATTGCCTGGCTGCTATGGTTAACTAGTGGCTGACTCTGTCCTCTAATCTCCAGGCAATCCTTATTTGTTAGAGCACAATCAAAATATCACCACCTTTTCCTCTTTTTGTCTAAAATAAAAAAGGTTATAAGTAATATAAGAAAAACTATATACAATAAATAAAACAACTATATACAATGTATACAGGCAACAAATACATCAACAACATCTAGTCCATAAACATTTGACAAATTCAGAGAAAATACTCCACGTGGGTTCTTTGTTTCTTGGTTTCTATTGCCCTCTCTGGTTCTTAGGATGGTGTGGTGGCTGTCTGTTGCTTGGTAGGGGATTCTTCTGTGATCCTCAGGTGAGGACACTGGGGGTTCTGGATACAATGTGTTTCTAGGTGTTGGAAACTGACACTTAGGAATTGGGATGGGCTAGGAGAGGTGGGGGATGAATAGGTTCACAGAAGGAAGGAAAAGCAGGGTGTTNCACCAGGATCTGCTTAGTTCCCTGGAATGGGGATAAAGAGTGAGGGTAGGCCACAAGTAGTGTGCTAGAGTTCTGGGGATGAGACCGGAGTATTGGATCTGGAGTAGAGGAGGGAGAGTGAGGATCTGAAGCTCNCCTGCGCCTGCTCTGCTGGCCTATTGCTTCTCTGGCAGACTCGGCAGGTGGTCTCCCAGAGAATTCCTGCTGGGGTTGAGGGCTGAGATATCAGGATGACGGAGGAGGCTGGAGAAGATCTGAGTAATCCATTGGAGATGGGGCCAGAAAGGAATGGGAGGCTGCAGCCGGTGGTCCACTACAGAGCTGGGGATGAGACTGGGGGGCAGCCAGTGGTCCACTACAGATTGGATTGGATATGGAAGAGAGGAGGAAGAAGTGAATACTTGNAGTTAGCCTACCTGCTTCCCTGTATGCAGTGGCCTGAGGGTTCCCAATGAATGCCTGCTGGAGTTGGGGGCTCTCATTTCTTTCTTTTAAATGGGTACATTAAAGGGAATGATCTCACCTAGATGGACCAAAAGTCATTTAGTGCCATCTGATGAATGTGTGATTATGCCAAACGTCTTTGCCATTCTAACTATGCTGTGAATATATGCTATGCATGTGTACTGTATGTATTTACACATTTATTTATACAGGGCTAATTCCTAGAAATTAGAGCTAAAGAATATTTACTATTAAAGAATGTAATTCAGTTTCCCTCCAAAGGTACAGTGTGAATTTACATCGCTACTGACAGCATGAGATTATTCCTACATACTTGTCCNAACACAGGCATGCTCTACCTCTGTAGTCATTGCTGGATGAAAAATGGTATTGTTTTAGAGTACTTTGTCTTATTCATGTAGACTGTCTCTGACACACTTCTGTGGCAGCTCTACTTCTTTTGTGAATTGCTAGTTTACGNTTTTGCCCATTTTATTTTTACNTAGTCTGTCTTTTTATGTCTCTCTGTAGATTTTTATAGCTTTCTTCATCAAACATCAGTTCAGAGCTGGGAGTGGTGNTACACACCTGTAATCCACCTTGGATGGTGGCAGTAGGAAGACTAGGGGTTCAAGACTAGCTTCAGCTATATAAGGAGTTTGAGGTCAGATTAGGCTATGTGAAGCTATGTCTCAAACAAAAAAGAAAAAAAGTCACACTCCAAATTAGTCCATTTATTGTTTTGTTCAATCTGAAAGAACTCCCTTAAATGTCCCTGTGTACAGTGAATTGTAATTTTGCTAAAGTTAGAGACACAAGTACAGTTAGAGGGCTCTCATTNGATGAATTAATTTAGATGTGGTTATGCCATTTCAAGGGATGATTTTAGGAATTTATGTACTTTTTAAATTTTAGAATCAATATTTATCAATGTAACAAGAGGTGACAGTTCTATGTAACTTCCTTATCCAAACTCAATTCATAAGAGACTACTGAATAAAGTATCAAGTAAAAATCCCATTGTTAAAAGTAGTAAGAACTACAACCACATATTGAGCTATACTCCAAGCACTAGCTAAGTATGGNGGATACAAGGATAAGAAGTGACTCTCCTTTCAAATGGTTACTCTATAAGGAGGAGATACATGTTTGTACACGTAACTGTGGTAGGATATGATGGGTGCTACCTGTGTGCAGGGCACAGTNTGGGGACTCTCTAGTGAAAGATCCTTTCTACCTGTGATGACACAAAAGGATTGTGATTAGGCAGGTTCGGGGACAGGAGTCTCTGAGGCAGAGTCCTGGCAGATGACATGGAAAAGAACCTCCAGGGGCTTCAAGAAGTGCCTGGAGGTGTCAGAGAGTCTCATGATCTTTGGAATACGGGGGAGCTGGTGGGCTAATGGGGAGCAAGCGAGGGCCTGGGGGGCCTTTTATACCATCAAAGTCTTTGCATATTTTCCTTCATCAATGGGGTGGCCACTGGAGTCACAGAGCAGGGAAGTCATAAGGGGATNTTAAGGTTTTAGAGGGACCACCCTGATTGTGATGCTGGGGTNCTGTCATGATGCAGCATGGACAGCACGAGATGGTTTATAAGGGAGGAACAGAGCCNGGAGTCTGCACCTGGTGGAGTGACAATAGNGGTAAGTTCTTCNGAGAAAGAGAGCTGACGTGGTTGGAGGACAGTAAGACTTTGTAATGGACTTCGTACGTGACTTGCCTAGGAAGGACCGAGACAGGGAGATCTTTGAGTTGGCTGTGTGTGCCCAGCTCTGANNTTCATTCTTTNACTTNCCTATGCTTTGTGTCTTTNTCTAAATGAGGACTTTCTTCTCTCCCCATAGCCAAATATATACAGTTTCTCTGCCTCTAGTAGCCACTCCTGAGGTGGCTAATAGTTGTTACTTTTTTTCTTTTCCAAATCTATTCTCAGAATTATATGTTCACCTGCTGTTTCCATGAACTGGCCACACATAGAACAGAATCAATGAAATAGTAATCTGTGCATTAAATCCTATGTTTTTATGTTGGCGTCTCATGGTCTTGCCATTTTTTTTTCAGGTGTGTGGTTTTGCTGAGAAGTCTTCATCCCAGTAGCTATCATCTTCACTCTACAGAGGTCCAGATTTTCTTGACTGTGTTGAGAGGTGTTATAAAAAATAGTCACAGTCTATGACTTTACCACCCTGAGCATGCCTGATCTTGTCTGAAAAGTCAGACACCTATCTGAACACCTTGTGAAAATGCGTGTGTGATTTGTATTATAAATGGTAACATCAATGACTATGAAGTCCATTATTCACAGCATTCCGCAGTGCACTTTGTTGGGGAGGGACATTACAGTTGGCTGTGTCACACATTACCTAATTCATAGACTAATGGATTTGTTACTCCTCGCAGTCCCTTTTTCTCTGTATACCCTCTCTGAGCAATCTCACCTGCCGCATGCCTTTACTCATTCCTCGAATGCCAATGAGTTTTTAAACTGAAATGTCTGAGCGCCAAATTAGCCCCGTGTTCATTGTTTTCTGTAGCTGACGGTGTCATTGGCATCTTGAATTTAACCCTTCTAAAGTTCCATCATCCTCCCCAAATCTACATCTCCTCCAAGAGTCTGCTTCCTNGGAATGACATGGTGGCATGAGCCAGAGACCTGGAGGTCATTCTTCCCCTCTTCTTTGTTAGCCACCCCCACCATGTCCAACTTGTTTCTAGGTTTTGCCTCTTAACTCTCTCTCACGTGCACTCTCTCCTCTGCCAGAGCCTTAGTTCCGGTTCTTACCATTTGTGACCTGGGTTATAGCAATAGCCTCCCAACCCACTTCTTTCCCTCAGTTTCCCTTTCCTTCCAGTTTCTTCTCTCCACACCCTTGACAATGAGCTTTGTAAACACAGAACTCTAGTTCTGCAGTTCGCCTTCTGTGCACTGTTTCACAGATGTTATCACCGTTCACTTCCGACACACTG
>LZPO01035038.1:36686-46739 GCA_001675575.1 Neotoma lepida | reverse complement strand
TTGAGAATTCTCTGTTTAGCTCTGTGGCCCATTTTCTAATTGGATTGTTAGATATTTTGATGTCTAGGTTTTTGAGTTCTTTATGTATTTTGGAGATCAGCCCTTTGTCTGATGTGGGGTTAGTGAAGATCTTTTCCCATTCTGTAGGCTGTTTTGTCTTACTGACCGTGTCCTTTGCCTTATAAAAGCTTCCCAATTTCAAGAGGTTCCATTTATTGTTGCTCTCAGTGCCTGTGCTACTGGTGTTATATTTAGGAAGTGGTCTCCTGTGCCGATGCGTTCAAGAGTACTTCCTTACTTTCTCTTGTATTTCATTCTTTTTTCAGTGGCTAGCCTTAAATAAAGTATTTTACCATATTTCTTTCCCCTGCCATTTTATACTAGAAGAGATCCTAGAAAATTGGTCTAATGTCTGTTTTATGCATTTCATAGAATTCACCAGTAAACCCACGTGGACCTAGTACTTTCTGTTTTAGTGGACATCAATTATGTATTTAATTTCTTCAGTGTGACTATTTAAATTGTCTAGTTCTTCTTGTGTGAGTTTCAGCAGCTCTCATCTTTTAACAAGTNGGTATATTTCATTTGGGTTTTCAAATTCTTGGCGTTTGTAGGGTTATAGTTGTACAGAATCTTATTTGTCATTTTGATGGGATACGTAGTGTACTCCTATTTAACTTATAGCATTTCTGTTTTCTCTACACCACTCACCTCCTTTTTTCTTTCTTTCATCTAGTTATGTGGCGCAGGCTGGGCTTATACTTTTACTCTTCTTGCTTCAGTGCTGAGGTCCAGGTTTATGTCACCCTTTCTGGCCTTATTTTTTTCTTTATTTGAAGTAGACTGACTTTATAGATCTTTTTAAAGAACAAGATTTTTGTGCTGTTGATTTTCTCTATTGATTTCTTGTTTTCAACTTCATTGATTTCTGCTGTACTTTTTTTTGTTTCCTTGGAATTTTATTTATCCTACCTTCTCTGTTTGCCTAAAATGGAAACTTAAATCAATTGTATTTGGTTGAATAATGGGAATATTTAGTTTAACTATGCCTTTGCTGATTTTTCTGTCTACTTGATCTTTCTATTTGAGATAGGTAAGTGTTTAACTCCCCAACAATGGCTATTTTTCTTACTGGGTTTTGTCATGTGTGAGTGGATATTCTGTTGTTAGGCATATATAGATTAAAGATGATTATGTTTTAGAGTAATCATCTGTTTATTATTTGTTGTCCTTTTTATCTCTGGTACATCCAAAGTCTGCTTTGTCTAGAATTAATATAGCTGCTTTCTTTATTTTGATCTGTGTTACTTTATTTCTCTACCCTTTTAGTTTTATATTCTAAATATTCATAGCAGATATTTTGTAGTTTGTTGTTCTATTTTGGGGGACTTTTTCACAAAATATTTACCCTTCTTCCACTGTTTGAAAGGAGATCTTTGCATGATGTTCAGGCTGAAAATTGAACTCAGGGACTCAAGCTTTCATCCTGCCTTAGTCTTCTGGGTGTCTGGGATGACTTATGTCACACCATGTCTGGCTTAGTTTATGTCTTTAATTTGTATATAATACCACTTTACATTTAAACTGTCTATAGATATCTACCATGTTTGCTGCTGTCTTCTGTTTGTTGTTCTTAGTTTTCATTCACTTTTTGCTTTTCATACTTTTTATGCCTTTTATTCTTTATTAATCAAGAATTTTGTGTGATTCAGTTTTCTCTCCTTAGCAAGACAATTATTTGAAAAATAATTGAAATTAATTTTTCAAATTGATTTATTTGAAAAACAAATATTTTCTCAGAAGTTCCTCTAGAGGCTTTCTTTTAAAAAAGAAAAAAAACTCTAATTAATTAAATTTGTGAGTTTGCACATGTATAATGTGTATGTGAACACAAACACATGTATGCCACAGTGTGCTCAAGAATGTCGGAAGACAGCATTTAGGGGTTGATTCTCTCCTTTTATTCTGGATTTTGGTGATTGAACTCAAGTCATCAGGTTTGCATGCAAATGTTTTATCTGCAGAGCCATCTTGCCGAGTACAAACCAACTGTAAAGATTTACACTGCACACTTCCACTTATCCAAGTCTACACACAAATATCATTATACACTGCAAGCTAATACAGATGCCTTATAATGATAAAATGTTTCTAGTTCTTCCATCTTGCCCCTTATACATTTCTGTCATTTATTTCACTCATACACTAGCATATATATATATATATATATATATATATATATATGTATATATATATATATATATATATTGCATGTCAACTACTTTTTCCATTAAGTCTCTATACATATCAATCACAATGAAAAAATTCTGGTCTAATAATTCCAGTATTTTTTTATACCCGATTCTGGTTCTGATGCCAATTCAGTTTATGCAAATATAGTCTGTGTGCCAAATCTTTTAGCATGTCTTGTGATTATTTTGAGTTGAAGGTGCCGCGGACCGGCCCAGGGAGAGGGTCCTTGACCGAGGGACGCGGGGTGAAGGTACTAAGGAAAGCTGGGAGACGGCGGAGTGACAGACAGACACAGACACGAGAATGCTGTGAAACTGCTGTAATTTTACTTCGTGCAAAGCTTTGTATATATAGTGAGTTACAAAGGAACTTGCCTGAGGTGAATAAAAGTAACACGAAAGCATGAAAAGAATAGTTATTGTGGTTGATTCACAGAATTTTCCTTTTAGTGAATCATTTTTTGATTGTAGAATGCATCTTGATAATTCTGCAAACTTAATGCCTCTTGTTTATGGCCCTAAGTCTCGTTCCCCAGAAAGGAATTGATCAAAATAAGAGTTAGGCTTTAACCTGAACTATGACTCTACCTATTTGAACAATGGGGCCATTTGCTTTAGTATTCTTTCTTTTTCTTCATGCTCTATCAAACACCAGGGAGGCCTACTCCTTGGCAATCTGCTCATGAAAGGGAGCTCATGCCATTTCCTTCTTCTCCCTTCATAATTAACCCATCTATTGCCTTCTTCATCATTGCCAAAGCGCGCAATTCTGCTTTCCTGGAATTTCTGTGGCTGGAGTGTGGGTTTCCTAATAATTGTTGAATTTTTTTATTTTTGTTTCTGTTTCTTTGGGAATTTTTATCATTAATTCTTCCTACTCTAACTTATCTATGAAGTCATCTATTTCCCCTAATTTTTCTGACTCTGATTCAATACTCTGTAAGCAGCCCTAATCACAGGGGGTGCCTGAAGCACAAGTTTCTCTTGTGTTGACTGATTAACCAATACATCCATCAGTCGTCTAGGAAGTGCATGTGCTTGAGAACACACAGTAAATAGAATTATGAGAATGAAAAGTACAAGGCAAACCCAAGCCAACCATCGGCGCCAGTAGGTATTACAAAGAACATGATACTCGGGAATCATGACTCTTGTTTGCAACCAGGGACCCGCCGAGGGCTTAGCCCCGCAGGGCACAAACCCTCCTTCCTTGTGCGACCACCGAACTGATGGCATTTGTCACACTGGTGACACCATCGTGGGTGTGGCATGAAGGGAGTACACTGGATGAAAGGAATTGTGGAAGGTAGACTATTAGTTAATGTGGTAAAGTGTGGGCTGGATAAGCACTCTAGTTAATGATTAGTCTCAGTTTGGATTGATGGTATGTCCCTGGATTAGGAGCTTCATAATTACTCATCAGTCCTAACCCCTAAGGTGGGATGTAATGGCCACAGATGGGTAGAGGTGGGTATCTCTTTTCCTAGGTCAGTTAGGTTCTGGAATACCCAGTACACCAGGCCCTGGTTAAACATTTTCTCTGGAGAGGTTTTGTTAAAATACCCAGAATGCTCTGGTATATTTCAAACATGGTTCCTTGCCTTTCCTCTTGCAGGGACTACTGGGTATTTTCCTCAGATGCTCAGGGTGACATTGTGGATGAGCTGCTGGGGTTGCAGCCCTGTCAAATACTCCTGAAACCAGGTTGTCTTGGAGTTAACTCTCAAAGTTGTCCACATTGAATGTCCAGCAGCTCATCAACTGTGGTCCAGCATCTCCTGCTGCAGGACTTCATCTTGCAGAGATTTTTCTGCAAGTGAATTATGATTCTCTGAGCCAGTTTGTCCTTCTCACTCTGGTTTCTGGGTAAGCAGTTTTCCCAATGGCCTCATTTCTCTGAAGGATGTAAGAAAAGTTATTAGTTTTATGTTTCTTCAGGTTTTTGCTTGCAGTAAGGATGGAAAGGCATCTTCTAAAATCCTTACATCGTAGATTAAAAATGTCCATTCTTCTATTAAATATTTATAAGTATTTAAGAACATTTTGTAAGGAAAAGGCTAGACTAAACAGTGTGGATCATTTTTTTAGAATCTTGATAATCTTGCTATCTTGACATTCAGGAGGGCTATTCTTGGACTAGAGATCTGACTCAGTGAAGAGTGTCTCTAGCATGTGCAAGACCCTGTGTTTAATTCCTAATACTGAAAGAAAGGCAAAAGTCTATTATTACAGTTTGTAGTGAAGGTTCTTTTTTGCCAATTTGACTGGATTTGGAATCACCTGGGGGATTTGCTTTGGTGAGATACAGGTGTATCTCTAAGTAAGTCTGTGAGGGAATTTCCAGAGAGGATTTACTAAATGAAGAAGAAACACCCTCAGTGTGGACAGCACAGTTCCTATGGACTGGTGTGGGGGACCAGCCCCAACTTTTTCCCCCAGGGTACTCTTGAAGAGTGAGGCATAAGAGATTTAGATGGAAGGATAGAGGGGAGAGAAACAGATAGAAACACAGAATAGCCTTGGGAGGGCCTGGATCCTTATCCACTGGCCCAGAACTTTATTCAAAAGGTTTTTTTTTTATAACAATGGGGACAAGACAAAAGACCTCCCCCTTGCTAGATACAGCCAAGTGCAGACCCTCAAATACCTGGTACCTAGGCCTGTGGTCCAACCATCCTCTTATGCAGCCCTGCTGGGTAAAGCAAGCTCAAATCTCACCAGGAAACCCCTGTGAGCTCCCTGTAGTGGATAGCTGTTCTGGCTTTGGCCTTGGGACACTGCCCCTACAGTGAGGACAGGAAACTGCTACACCTGCATAAGACCTGCCCCTAGGGCGTGGCTCAGGGGGATCCCCTTAAGAATCGAGGCGCCTATGTGACTTCCCCTTCTCATCCTGCTTCTGGATCGTCTGGATCGCTCGCGGTTTTGGATGCTGGACTGGATGCAAGCCAGAGTTCTCCACTGGATGGTGTATCCTCTCCCCTGGATCTGTACTTGAATTCTTACTGGTTGTAAGTTACCCTAAAATTAAAACTCTATAGATTGCTAGATAAACTACATGGGTTTGCCTTGTAATTACTCATACCTCTGTCGCCCAACATGGGGCACGAACCCATGACCCTGAGATTAAGAGAACTCTCCTGTATTTGTTATTAAAAAGAAATCTGGTAAATGGAGAATGGTAACAGACTTGAGAGCAATTAACAAGTTAATTCAACCAATGGGCTCTCTTCAATCTGGAATTCCTTTGCCTACTTTGTTACTTAAGCTCTCACAGCCTGGTAGGCCAGATATGGTAAAAAGAGGAAAGGAGAAATCCAGCTGACCACTGGGATCCCTCTCTTTGCTTGACATGAACTATTCTGCTTTATCCCCACCTTCCTGCTTCAATGGACTGATAAAAATCTGTGACTCTTGTCCTCCCTGGTCCTTAAGCTATTTCTGTCAGGAGTTTATCATGAACAGAACTTGTTTCAACCCACAGTGCCCATTCTGCCTCTCCTCCTCTCCCATCATGTTCTCTCTGTGCTGTGAGTACACTAAGTTCTTTCTGATCTGAAAGCCTGCTTTTCTGCTATCCCCCCATCTCTGTGAGATTGCTCCAATTCCTCAAAGTCCATTTCATAGCACAGGTTGAAGGGGAAATGATGGCTACAGGGTGGTTTGTCATAACAGTCACTTTTGGAGGAGGAGACAAAGCAGAAAGTTGGGAAGTACAGACTCCTCACTTAGACAAAGCTCTATTATCTTCTGCAGAGTGCCATGAAGACACGGGATTAAAGAAAATATTTACAGTAATTTTCAAAAATTTATCTGCAAGGGCAAACAAGGCAAGCCAGTCTTCATCAGAGACTAGAAAGGCAGAGACCATGTTATTTAGTCCTTTTGCTTTTTTTCATAGCAGTAGGTGTCTTTTAGAACATTTTGTAAGTGTTTGCCATAAATGTTATGGTTATCATAACAAATATTTACTGGTAGGCTGACTTCTGCCTCAAGTATTCTTGCATTAAGACAAGTAGATTTGTCTATTACCTTTTGGAGCCTCTTGCAATGCATGTATGACTGATTCATTTATTCATTCAGCCAGGCATTCATATAACACATTTATTGAGCTCTCCACATGCCAGGCAATGTTGTCAATGCTCAGTTTGGTCAGAAAGATAGATTTATGAAAGAAAGTCCTTCATTGTCTGAGATGAGGACTAGGAAGGACTGTTCATTAGGATCCACTGAGAAGACTGCATTGGAACAAACAGTCCAGGCAGGGTGTGTGGGTGCTGGCCAGGACAGAATATGGAGGCAATGTCCAAATCTAGGTATCTGGGAATGGCTTGATGCCACCAGGTATAAATAGTGAATGGCTAGTGCAAAGGGTTAAGGCAGGTAGCTCTGGGCTCAGAGATGAACGTCTGGAATCAGGAGCAGGATGGCTTGAAATTGTAGGTACTACTTTGCCTGAATCACCTTCTTTGTTTCCCCAAGGCATGAATGGTTAAAATCACTTGTTTGAGACTTTGTAGTCATCCTGTTTCCATGAAGAAGGAACTGAAAGGAGGGGAGGTGGCTGAGAAAACAAACTCCAGCCGAAAAGATTTATCTTTATTAATTTATTATTAGACTTATTTTTATCCTATGATTTCACAATAATTTTAGATAGATTTCCCTTGTAACAGTGAATGATTGCATGCTGCTAACAAATATTTTAAGCATGCCCAGGCCTCATGACTTGTTTTTGACAGAGAAGAAATAAATTTAGCCACTTAGAGGCTTACACCATAGTGCATCTGTCAAGAATAAAACAGCTGAAACAGACAGGCTCTGTCAAAGGCTTTTAAGTTCCACCATTCTCTCTTCCCTGTGGCTCTCTGTTCAGATCACAGTTGAATAAAGTTAGATGCACAATCACCCTGAATATAGTCATTGTCTGCATTCGTGGGCCTAAATAAAAATCAAATAACTTTATGAGTTACAATTGGCCTTCTGTAAGAGCAGGGCCTTGTAACTATTGGATCACAGCATTTTGTTGCTTTGTTCATGTGTCATTGGACCTGGGTGGAAACAATCATGTTGGTTGGTGCTCAGAAGTGCCAATCATTGTGAGAGGGTGGGAAACATCAAGATTGGGTTTGGGTTTTATAAAAGGTGACTTTGATCTGGTGATCCAGAGTCTATTTTGAAGAATTGGACCTTTTTTATTTATTATTATTATTTTTTTTTATGAAAGAACAACTTGGAACTGAATAGTTGGAGACGTTCTTCACTCCATTTTTATAGCCAGGTATGAAGAGATAAAGAGAAATGCCTATTGCTTTTCTGGATTCTCTATGATCATATTTGACTGACAAAATGGTAATCCAGTCTGAAAACAAACTTACACTAATGTCTGAATGTGAGCATACGGCCACATGTTCAAATACCATTTTCTGCTTGATTTCTCTGTCCAATCACTCCATATTGCTGTTTGGCTTTTGGTTTCCTGTGTCTAGCTCATAAGTACAATCACTGTTGTAGATTCTAGAGAGAGAGGTGATGGGTGCTGGACTGTAAAATAGAACTTTTATTCAGCTGAGCAGTTGCTGTGCCCAGTGCCCACTTGGTGACAGCCCAGAGTCCTGGCTTCATTTTAGCCTGCCAGTCTCTTCCTGGGGAACTCCTACTCCTTCCACAGCCAAGGCAGCTTCAAACTCCCAGCATGAAGAGTCCTTTTCTGCTTCTGGGATAGGGGATACATGAGTTCTCTGTGTTCACTTAGGAATGAGCAGAGATTCTCTACCCAGGAGCAATTGAGGAGAAAGGGTGGCCTCTCTAGAAGGCCTGCATTTTGTGGTTAGAGACCAGTAAACACAGAAAGTAAATCCTAGCTGAGAATCTGAGGGTTGTCAAGGGCTCCCATGTTGGGTGGTCAGTTTTCACCACAGCATTTCTCATGGTTCTTCCTTGAATTGGTCCTGTCCTTTGGAGGGTGCACTCTCCATCCCTCAGCCCCTGGTGACTATCTACTTTGACACATACTGTTCTTTTCCTTATGTCAGTCTCAAATCTGTCCTTTTTGTTTTCAGTTTGTTTTTGAAGGCTAGAGTGGACATCTGATCATGTTGAGTATTGCCTTCAGTCTTTAGCATGCCTGAGGATGTCTTACAGGGTGAATCTGGGATTCTCTGAGGTGTTCTGAGTCAGCAGGTATGAGATACTGTTCACGAACTACCATTTGTAACAAGTGTCTAGGCCTGTGGTTCTCAACCCTTCTAATGCTGTGATCCTGTAATACAGTTCCTAGTGTTGGGGTAACCCCCCAACCATAAAATTATTTTTGTTGCTACTTAATAACTGTAATTTTGCTACTGTTATTAATTGTAATATAAATATCTGATATGTAGGATATCTGATATGTAACCCCTGTGAAAGGGTCATTTGACTCCTGAGGGGTTGCGACTCACAGGTTGAGAACTAGTGTTGTAGAAGCTACTGCTGGTCTGACGACTGCCTAGTAGCCCTGACTTAGACTTCATCCTTCCTTCTTTGGAAGCTGACTGTGTCTTTTCCTTTGGTGACCAACCTGTTTCCAGAAGCAGGTGGTTATTGGAAGGACCTGCTGTGTCTCTCTACAGTTTATCAGTCAGGGTGTGTTATAATTAAAAATGGTGGAAGGTGACTTTGGTGGGTTGGAGCCAAGGGGCCCCAGAAAAACGCGCCACACAACAGAACTCACGTGGAGGGTTTATTGGGGAGACAAGAGAAGGAGAAGGGGGCAGAGAAGGGGGCAGAGATCAGTCCCTGAGGACCAGAGCGGCAGAAGAGAAAGAGACGGAGGTGGGTAGGGCTCACCTTTTATAAGGGACCATAGCAAATGCACACAGGGAGTGCTCTTAGTAGCTGCAGCTGAGCACATCCTGTCAGGACCCTAAGGGCAGGCCGGTACAGATGCCTGAATGCTAACAGGGTGGTCATATGATCTGAGGGGACCAAAGGGAAGCTCAGTTTCAAGATTTTGAAGACAGCAGAGAAAACTTGTTGAGCCCCACTGTTCTCTAGGTTCCTGGTCCTGCCCTGCTCCCCATTGCTCTCGAGTCCCATATGAGGTTTCCTTGTCATTCTTTGGACTTCCTTGCATCCTCCCAACAACAGACAGCTTTTCTTCAGTTTCCATCTCAGCTTTGCTCTTTTTTCTCTGCATCTCACGTGCCCCCCTCCTCTTACGCTAACCAGTTGCTGTACTTGTCACTCAAAGCCTGAAAGGGTATGTAAGCCTGGAAAGAATACACCCACTTTCGTATTTCTAGCACGATGTTAAAGAAAACTTTGACTCACTTCTCACACTGACTGCCTCTAGCTCCTCCCTGGCTCTTTGTAGGGGACACTTTTAGAGCCCTGGCACTCACTCCACCCTATATGCTATTTGTCTTCATTTTTTTTTGAAAGAGTCATGGACAGAAGCAAACTCAGTACTTCCTTAATTCCATATGTATGATGGAGATGGGAAAGACGAAGCAAATGCTGTCACTCTTGCTGTGAGCACCGTCCTCTGGCCAATGCCACTGAAGGGGGATAAAAGAAACAAATACCAGACAGTTTTGTAGCAGTTTATTGATCAGCATCAACAGTAAAAAGAAATCACCTGAGTCCCATACTGAACCTTCTTTTGGGGGTCACTTGTCTGTGCCACACGAACCAGATGGTGTACCAGGTATCAGCCATAGCTCTCTTCTGCTGGTGCTGAAGCAGGGGGTTTTCCCAAGAAGGCAGACAATGAAAGAATTTATTTGAACAGCATGTGCTTCTGACTGGCTTTGTATAAAGGAGA
>LZPO01035037.1:156246-167354 GCA_001675575.1 Neotoma lepida | reverse complement strand
AGCTTAATAGTGGTGATCATTAAAAACATGTCAATAGATTCTGCTCTATGGCCTGTAACTTGCGTAGACATGTGTTTTGACCAAGTTTATAGNACAAGAGATGAATTTCTTCCTGTGACTCAGGCCGCAAATCAAATCATGGAATCAGTTGGTTACCCCCATAAATAGTCTTACCACTATTGCANTATTTTGCCTGGCATGTCAGTATTGCCTGAAATGCAGGTTCCAATGCTGGTTAAAGCTGTTAATAATGTGTTTTCTCCTGAAACAGCCTACATAGCACCTTCTAGTGCTATGGAAGCCAGCCAGCAAAGAGAGACTTCACTGGTCAGTTCGAGATTAAATTATCTATTTGCTGTANTCAAAGTGTCCAGTCCCCAACTATGTAGCCTTAACATCTAGTTATGGTTGGAAACCAAGAGCAATGGCAATAGAATATATTGTTTTGGTGCCATTGGGGCAACCTTGACCAATAACCCATAAAGAGGCAATCTAGGCCTGGCACTGAGATTTTTATTTAATAACCCATTTCTTCTGAGAGAAGTATCATATACTAACTTTTAAAGCCTTAACGTCCTGAATCCTTCCTGAGAATGATTAGGAGAAAGGCAACCATAGATGAGACCAGAGTTTATTGAGACAGGGGTTCACATATTAGACTAGTAGCAGATTACATGGGGAAGACTCTGAGTAAGGTTTGTAGATTTACAGTTCTATTCATAAAACCATATGTATACATTGGGGCTGAGAGATTGCTCAGTGAGTAAAGATACTTGCCCAGAAAGTCTGATAACCTGAATTAGAGCCCTGAATCCTGTGGTAAAAGGAGACAACTAACTCCAGGAGTTGTTCTCAGACCTCTCTGTTCTATGATTCTAGATAGTAAAGTATACAGTAACCATCTATATTTTTGTGTTTATGGTGTATACCGCCAGATCCATACATGACGTAGTTAGTTACTTCCAAAATAAGCAACCCGTATTGAGTATTATTTTAGTNAGGTTTCTATTGCTGCGATAAACAATAACGCTGAAAACAACTTGGTCAGGAAAGGGTTTACTTCAGTTTACAGCTCTACTGAGAGAATTCAGGGTAGGAACTCAAGGCAGGAACAGAAGATTCATTCATACTCTTACAGCATTCCTGAAGTGAAGGTGATGCTGTTCTTTTCATTGCCACTGTTGCAGGGGTTGGGGATGGGCTTCCGAGGTTNCCTGTCAGTCAACTGACCACACCCCAAGAATCCAGTGCTGGCTGCCAAGGCTTCCTATCCACAAGAGGTTCTTTTGGCTTTCNCCTTTATATTAATGAGGTTCTCAAATTTAATTTATAAGAATTCCCATGAAGTTTTCTGAGAATATGAATATAAAAAGGTTATAACTGAATTAAGAATATACATTTTTACCTTACAGTCTATGAAATAACAGGAAANTGATTGGAAAGTCAAGGAACTTAATTCTCCCTTTTATTTGAGAAATGAATGAAAATAACTTCTGATATGCTAACCCAAGGGAAAGACTTTCTTTTGTTCAAGTACCTTCATCTTTTCCTTGTGAAGGGCTACTCCATATACAGCAATACAAACATGCATACACACTGTCAACATCCACACATAGACCAGGANGGAAAGCTCTATCATTTCTCTCTGCATCTGAGGCTGTGAGTCCTTGACATGGCCATGCCCATGTCAAAAATACACATTCACTCACTCGGGGCTTCCTCAGCTCTGCAGTTTTTAATATTGCTAATTTTCATTAAAAATTTCAAGCACTATTTTTGTAGGAGATGGAAGAAGCCCTGAGTGAGTATTATTACTATCATGGGCTTCTGCAGCTGAGAGCATGGTCCGCCTTAGCTTTTTTATGTGTCCATCTGACATGTTGGACTTTTCTTCATTCTCTCACTGCCCCAGTCAGGTTCACATCTCTGGAGCCATGCCAAGGACTCATCAAAGTGACAACTGTCTAGAGACAGGAACAGAGACCCTAGGAATGCATTGGAATTTGTATGACAAAGTCCTGACATTGGATGAAATCTAGTATGAAAAGACAGTAGAGAAGAGGAAGGGAGGACCAGGCATTCAACATTAAAGACATGGCCCAGATCTATAGTCACAGAAGTAGCTTGAGAGTCTGAATCAAATGTGTTATTTTCAGGAAGTATCCTGTTCCTGAGTTACCTCATGGAAGTCTCTTTTGCAGTTCTGGATCACAGCAGCTGTCCATTTTGCAATTCACAGATGCCCTATCCCATCCAATTTAGGCTACTCATGGTGAAGACTGACACACTTTTTGTCCCTATCACAGTTTTACAGTCTCTCAATAAAAATGACTGTTGAGACAGTCACTTAAAGAAATAATAAAAGTTCTGTCTTTTACATGGCACCATAAATTCTAGCAACTAGGAATATAGATTATTTTCCATAGGGAATATTTTTTAATTCATTAAACTCATTTTATTGGGGGATATATATGTTATCCTTGAGGTGGGGATGAATCGAGGCTCATAAAGCAACTTGCCTTCCTAGAACCCATACTTGTGTGCTGCACAAGGACTAGGTCTCCAGACTTGGTTGAGTTATGCTTCAGTCTCAGATCTGTGCTAGTTGTGATCCATGCATGTGCTCACCTCCTTTGAATACATGCTTTCATCTTTAAAACAGTAGACAANAATTATCACCTCACAAAGTTTGGACAAGGTCTATGTAGCNTAAATAGAACTCTCACATGGTGGTTTTCTTATTTCTCCTATGGTAAGATTTTTATGTGTTGATCTGTTAATCTCANTACATAGACCACAATGGCATCTAGTAATATGTGGGTTGATTATGGGCATACATCCTGAGAAATGTGCCCTTGTACAGTTCCATCATTGTGTGACTGTTGGAGGTTGCAGTTATCCAAANCAAATGGCCTAGGTTGCTTTTGGCCTGGCTTCTTGATGTGATGGAGAGATGGAGTAAGAATGAGATATATGAGGTGTATGAAATGTATGAGATGTATGACATGTATGAGGCTACAGGCATGCTTTTTCACAACAAAGGTTAGTAGAAGGGATACACTGTAAAATAATGATGATAAGTGACAGTATAGTAGACACACAAGCTGGTGGCAGTCATCTATTACTGTTATCAANCATTGTTTAGCACANATAATTTGCATGCAGGGTAGCCCATGGNTGTGTTCACACTGGCATCATCACAAGCATTGACGACTAGCTGTGCATTGCTACAGTGGTACAGTGGCTGCCACTTCACCAGGCAGTTTAGAAATGCTTCAGCTCCTCTGTAATATGANACCACCATCACACANANAGTCTGCTGCTTGTCAAGGCATCATCATATGATACCAAATTACACATACAAAATTCNCCTTGTTAAAGTGGTGTACACAATGCAAGTGTGGACATTGATGTTGTGTGTATGGTCTGTGGATACTAAAGGATACTGCATTATTCATATGAACTGCTAAGTTTTATGTAAATGATTTTACTTTTCTTGAAATGAAAACATATTACATATAACTGTCAGGATTTGTTACATGGTGAGAGNTCATTGCTTTTAAATAGTCTTAGAAATATTCAGATGAAAGATTATTTTGGCCTCTTTTCCTGTCCCCGCCCCAGNCTTAACTGTGTAAAGTACATTTAAAGGGAACAGTGCCTCTTTGCTACATCCATAGCTACTGTCCCTGCTTACTGATACTTGTCATAATTTATTAACTGTGAAGTACACCTCACGTTAAATTAACCCTTCCTTCTCTACTCAGTTTTNCAGATAAAAGTTACAAACCAACCAGTTGGCTTTCTGAAGATACAGATATGAGACAATTTTCCTCAGCACCAAACCTCAAAAGAATTTACNAGCTTTTGTGACTCTAACATCAGTGCTCATTTTCAAGAGAGGAGCACACATATAAATCACACTGAGCACAGCGCACCTGTCTTCAGAAAGCCATTAGTTTTTTTGTGGTTTCAAGCAGTATATTTTCTTTGTTTGGACAAACGTGAGTTCCTATCACTTGGCCTTGAGAGGATGCTTTTTCCCACCTACATCCCTGAGCTATTGCTTCAGACAGTCCCTTAAATAAACAGGATCATCCCTTGTCCANCGTTGTTAATGAGCTTCCTCATCAGCTAGGGCAAGGTGTGAAGTCTGAGAACTCATATGCAAGCTGACAGTCAGTCTGCCGCTGTTTCACAGGTCCTGTCAGGGGTCAGAGAGAACAGCAATACCCTTAGCCACAATAGAGTACCACACAGAGGGCGGCTTTTTAGGAAAAAAAAAAGAACCTCTGAACTCTGAGAACTCGAATCTTTTACAACTAGCAGTAAGCCTGAAGGATCCTTGAAAGAACATTATGAAGTGAAAGCAGTTCNTGCTGCTGCTTACAAGGCAAGCAGAATCAGGAGAGCACAGTGAATGGCTTTCAGNGACACTGGAGGCTTTTCTTCTTGGGTATGTTTAGTTAGTATTGTCAACAGCGAGATGGCTCAATGGGTAAAACCACTTGCTGCCAAGCCTGATGACCTGAGTTCAATTCCTGGGTTCCATGTGGTGGAAGGAGAGACCAAGTTGTCCTCTGATCTCCACACTTGCGTACACACGTAAGTATACACACACACACACACACACACACACACACACACACACCACGGGATAAATGAATGTAACAGGATTTTTGAAGAATGTTTTTAGTGTGGGTTTTACAACGAGTACTACAAACACAGAATCCTCAAGTCTCTTACAAAACATCCCCTGCTCTTTCCTTTAAACTAATGAAAAATCAGGTTTTAATTTGTGCATTTATTCAGCCTTTGTGTGCCTCAGTCTCCTTGGATATTAAATAATAATTCTTCCTTTGAGGAATGCAGAGTATATTAAATAAGAAGATCCATGTAGAGAACTCCTCACAGATCTTGGCATATACTGTATCCATTACAAATAAAATAATAATTTTAATCAAATCGAGCCATAAGTACACTTTGATGAGTGGCNCTCAATACCTCCTTCATTAACTCACCTCCAGTGGACCCATTTCCAGATGAAACTTTGGGAGCTCTGGCTAGCCTCTTAGTAGAAGAATTTTCAAGAAAGGACAGAGAAAAGGAAATGGTATTTTTGAAAACTGTTNATGAACTTTAAATTGATTATTTGATCTAGTACCCTGCATACTATCTCATTCATTATCAATACCAACATTTTGTCTGAATATATGTGCATGTGAGCATGTGCACATGTGTGTGGTATATGTTCTTCTGTGTGTGCAGATACATGGGCANGTGTGCATGGTAGCCAGTCAGGGTCAGGGGTGTGCCTCTATAGCTCTCTACCATCTTATTTGAGTCAGGACCTTTCACTGAATCCAGAGCTGACCAGTGAGTCCCAGCCCGTTTCCCTGTCTCTGATCANCCCATACTGGGGTTCCAAGAGTCATAACATCTGCCTTTTTAAGTGAGTGCTGAGATCTGATCAGGTCCTCATTCTTACCCAGAAAACACTTTACCCACAGAGCCATTCCCCAGCCCTGATAGCAACTTCTTATAAATAACTATTTNAGAGATGAACGAACAGATTCAGACATTGCTGAAGGCCACAGCTTGTGAGTGACAGAGTCAGAATCTCTGCCTTTTCAGCTTTGACTTTCCTCAACCCTCTCTCTTCTTTTGGCACTGCCTGTGGGATTGGAAGAGAAAATCCTCTTGATGCTCCAGGTTTTGCTGTCGGTGGGGATAATCGGTTCCCGATGGCAACATCAATTAGGTGTTCNTCCAAAANTGGTGCCTGTCTCCATATCTTTGACTTTATTTCCTTTAGAGGAAAGTATGAGATAAAGGTCAGAGAATACAAAGTAGTTTATGTGTGGGGTATAAGCACAGAAACTGATGACTAATTTTGAATGTGAACTCACCAGAACTTAGAATCAGTGGGATGAGAATCTCAATTCAATAACTGTCTTTATGAGGTTGGTCTGTATGCATGTCTTTGGGCGATTTGTCTTGACTGTTAATTGATCTAACCCATTCTACTGTGGAGAGCACTGTTACCTAGACAGGGGACCTAAACTGTGTAAGGTAGGAGAAATTTGCTATAGAAGCAAATGCTGTGGGTACATTCCTTTCTCTCCACCTTTGNCAGTTGATGTGAAGGATGTGACCAGCTGTCTGTCTCACGCTCTCACCGCTTTCCTATAATGATAATCTGCAATGTAGGTTTAGGAGCCAAAAGAAATCCTTTCCTCCACTGTGTTGTTTTTGGTCAAGATATTTTAACACAGTGACAGAAATGAAATTAGAACAGAGACCTAATGCACATAAAATAGGACTATGATAACACTATTCTGCATTGCAGTTTGCTNCTGAGTGACTAGCTTTTAGTCACTCTTGCCCATTTTTTTTAAAGACTAACTATGCAGGGTGATGGAGGTGTTAATTTGTTTCATTATACAAANTTTCTTTATTTCTCATGTATGTTCGTTCCATAACTTCTGTCATTTGACAGACTTTCCTGGGGAGGCAATAGCATGCACACATCACCCCAGAAAGAGAGCTCACAGTAGACCAAAGGATTATACCAATGTCCAATTTGGTGAACCAATGAGTTTTTATTGGGGTTACTGAGGGGGATATAGCAGGCCTGAGCATGGCAAACTGAGTTTTTAATTGGGGTTACTGAAGGGAATATAGCAGGTCTGAGCATGGCAAACATTGCTCTGACAGGCCTTGCCCTTCTCACACTCCCTCTGCCTTGCTAAACTGTTAGGTCATATTCCTAAAGCTAGCCACCAAGTCTGTTCCCTTATTTGGCCACTTCCTCCCCTTGAGGCTGATTACCAAGGTCCAGTTATTCAAGTATTGAAGTCTGACCATCAAAAGCCTCCTTTGGCTCACCTAATTATCATGCCCAATTAAAATTAAACACCTCATCCTAACAAGGAGTTTCCCCTTTTCCCTTTATAAACTGCCATTTGCCTGTGGGCCACATCTGTCTCCTCTCTATCAAGAGGCAGTCCTTTGTCCCCCCTGGGCAAATATACCTCCTCCCCCATGTCCCCTCCCCCTTCTTCCTTGTCTTCTATCTACTATTTTTGTCTCTTATTCACTTCCCTTTGTCCCTATGGGGCAAATAAATCTCCTTTATGCTGAGAATTTGGTATTGGGGTGTCTTGTGCCAACTTCGAGGTCCTTTCAGTTACTAACAGGAGTATGTGTCAGGGGTTAGTTGCAAGGATCAGCTCAAAAGCAGCTGTCACCAGCATGGGTGACACTCCTGAGAACCTGGAAGTCTCACGCAGTGTTCACGTATCTCCAAAGTCCAAATGTGTTCTTCTTTCTGCAGTTTGGTCAGTCCCCACCCTCAGCAACTGTTCACTCACGATTGTGCTGTAGGGTAGGGATTCCCAAGAATCTTCTAAGCTTCTGTTCCCTGGGATAAGTAACCTTTTGTTTACCCACACACCTCCTCTCCCACCTTGTCACCTGCGGCCCTGAGCCACCTCTTCCCTCCTGCAGCAAATATTTCAGTTTGTAAAGACTGTTGAGATCAGGAGGAACATGCCATACAACACTTTCATGTTGCATACCTTAAATATACGCAATAAAGTTATATACTAATGTCTGGGCTATTTGCCTGGGCTCAGCAGTAGATTATATACATAACATACACAAATCCCTGGATGCCACCAAAAATAAATAAATAAATAAAAAATAAACACAGTATGTTCCATTTGAGAAATACTTAGTGGTCCAAAGCTACCTTTGTACCACAACCTCTACCAGACCAGTAGGCTCAATCAACATATTTTTTCACTCTCTTTAAATATGTGATACCCAGTTCAGCACCTTTAAACTCCTCTCTCAGTGTCAAAAATGCAAACCTAATTTTTGTTCTGTGGTATGGCTTTTATAAGAGGCATTTCATTAAACAGAAAATATAATATGACATAAACCTAAAATTATAACAAAACCCTTGTTCAAGTAAATTCTAAGAAATCACTTTTTTCCCCTTAAAGAGATAGATTCTATAGTTACANTAAAAAAAAAGATGAAAAATGGTCTTTTTTTCCCCACCTAATTCCGGGAGAATTTTTTTTTCATATCAACTGCTCAGAAAACAAATGAAGTCAAGACAGGAACCCACACAGGACAGGAACCTGGAGGCAGGAGCTGATGCAGAAGCCATGGAGGGGAGCTGCTTACTGGCTTGCTCCTCATGGCTTGCTCAGCCTGCTTTCTTATAGCATCCTGGACCACAAGCCTAGGTGTGNCACCACCCACAGTGAGCTGGATCCTCCCACCCACACCAATCAGCAATATAATCAAAGAAAAAAGGAAGCTATCAACTTAAGAGTGGAGGGTGGGGAGATTTTGAGGGACAGCAGCTAAGGTGGACTAGAGGGAAGAAAGTGAGGAGGAAGTGATGGAATTACATTAACATATAAAAGGGAGTGGCTAAAAATAGATAAAACACACACACGAGTGTGAAATTGATATAAAACTAGCCAATACAGATACTGTAGGCTTTATCCTTTTAAATTCAGTCTAGAATATAAATTGTGAAGTAGTACCACCCATGTTTAAGGTGCATATCCCCACTTTAGTTAAACCAGCCTAAAGAAACTCCCTCACAGACATGCCCAAAGGTTTCTCTCCTAAGGGTTTCATAATCAATACTGACCATCATCCTCCTGTAGTCATTTTGTTTTTGTTTTTTGNAACAGTATCACTCTGGCCCAGCCTGGCCTTGAACTTAAGGCAACCACCCTTCCTCAACCTTTCAAGTGCTACAATTGCAGGTGTGACCCACCATGCCTGGCTCTGAAATCTTTATTGACAGTAGCAGATCCTATGAACAATCTTCTCAAATAATGTCTAGGTCTCACAAAAACACCACAAGCAAACAAAGTTTCTAGTGAAAGAGTTCAAACAATCATCTCAGAGCTACCTGCAGATATTCAAAATTCATGTAATGGTCTTTAGGTAGACATGGAGAGAAAATGTATTAATAGGAATTATTCTNGCTCTGTCATTGAGGGTAATCACACAGTTTCCGAAGACAGACTCATGCTGTGGTAGAGAATAAGTGCTAGTGGAGACTCACAAGGCTTCATTGATAACATTAAATCCAGAAATGGACCATTCCTCAAGTAGATCATTCTTGTGTTCTAATTATCATGGTGACTGTTGTTAATTGAGACAGTGTATCTAGCTAGCTAGCCTGCCTTGAAGCTGCAGCCCAGGCTGGCCTCAAACTCATTGCAGGCTTCCTGCCTCTGTTCCCTCCCACCCCCTAGTCCCCTACTCCCCACCCACCCAGGCTCATTTGTTGAGATTATAGGAGTTAGCCACTAAGCTCATCCACTGCTATTTTTGTTGGTTTTTTATTTCTTTTAGTCTGTTTTCTATATGAAGAAAAGAAAATTTAGCTTTCTTGGTTTTGTTCTCCCCTTGGGCTTAGTTTTGTTTCATCCACTTCTGATTTGTAGAGGAAACAATACTAGACATATTTGCCAGGGTCTCACAAGAAAATCAGAACAGGAAGCAACTGAGCACAGCATTTTACTCTGCCCATGTGGTCTGCTCTACCTCAAAGCCAATACTGCATAAGCTTTGGTCTGTTCCACTGAGATTTTCTGAGCACTCCATCAGTACCTTACTGTGGCCATGAGGAGATATTTTCCCAAGGTTTTTCTGGAGGTTTTTATTATAGTCTATGATACCACTATTCATAGGAAAGCTTTGTTATTTTACTTGAATGCAACAAAGAATAGGCTATTCATTCTTTTAGAGACACACTCCTCTACTGTGGCTATTTCTAAGAAATTTTGGGACTTTATAGATATAGTGTGTGTGTGTGTGTGTGTGTGTGTGTGTGTGTGTGTGTGTGCAGACAGACAGACAGACAGACAGATAGATACATAGATACATAGATAGATAGATAGATCTTCTTTTCCTTTTATACAGTGCTCTTTTTTCCTAATTTTTACATTGTGTGTATATGTGTATGTGTGTGCATGCCATTATGTTTATGTAGAGGGGTCAAAGACAGTGTATAAAAATCAGTTCTTGTCTTCCACCATGTGATAGAACTCAGGTTGTCAGGCTTGGATGCAAGCACTCTTACCCCCTGAGCCATCTTGCCACTCCAGTGTTTCCATAGGAATATCCTGCAGTTCGTCCATTTCCATGGAGGGCCTTTCTAAAATCTACCTCATAGCGCTGTGTATTTTCAATGGGAAACTAAAGAAGATGAGCAGTGCTTCATTGTAGTTGAGAAGTTCAGGAATTAACTCATAACTTTATGCAAGGCTGCTGAGAGCGCTCTGACAGTGCCTTTATTATTGATACAGTTATTATGCCCCACTAAAGACAAACAGAAGACTACTGATCTTATAAGTTTATTACAAAGCAGCTCAAGAAGTGACAAGTTTTAACTATGCAGTAGGCATCCATTTCTGTGATCAGAAAATGCCTGAGGCAGGCTAACTTTGGAAAGAAAGAAAATTTCTAACTTTTAATTCTTGAGATTTAAGTGCATATGTTAGCATTGGTCCTATTCTTGTGAGGGCTTTGTTGGCTGCCATAACTGATAAACATGCAAATAGGAGAAAGTGGTCCTATCGCAGACCAAAAGCAAGAGACTGAGACAGTGCATTGTCTCTAAAGGACATGACCACAGTTGACCTGAGTGTGTTTCACTGGACTTTACTTTGTGAAGGTCTCACAACTCCCAGTGCTACCACACTAGGGACCAAGATGCCAACAAGTGAACCTTTGGGAGACAAACATCTAAGCCTCTGCTGAGGCTCCCTTCCCACTGCCCCATGAGCACAACTCCACCAGGCTCCAGGCCGGAGTTCATTTCTGCTGACCTCTCAGCTGTCCTTTGAAATCTTGGGGGCATCTGCCATNACCCTGCACTCTTACATTAGGTTACATATAAGCCAGCACCAAGTGGACACCATCAAGGACCACCACTAGTGCAAGCTGTGCCCGAGCCTACTTGAAGCCAGGCTCAGTGAGAAAACAGTGCTCCAGAAAATAAGCAGTGGGATCCTGAGTGGTTCTGAATAATGAATTCAACCCCTGAAACAAATCTTCCCTTAATGGTG
>LZPO01035037.1:33908-46858 GCA_001675575.1 Neotoma lepida | reverse complement strand
CCTTCCACCACTACAGAAGCCAGTCCTCAGGGAGAAGGCTTCCAGTTCAGTTCCAACTTGATTCCTTCAAGTGTGCAGTTTCTTCAGTAACAGGGTCTTACCTTACTAAGAGCAATGGCAATAGCACATATTGTTTTGAGAAACTCTTATATTCTCACAACAAACAACTCGAGATGTTTCCCNTGTGAGGTACTGGGGTTTTGTTAGGTGCTGCATGGCTTTTAGGAGAGCACTGTCACCCATGTGACATAACTCTATTAAAAAATGTATGTACATATATACACACATACATATATATGTATGCAACATATATGTTATGTGTATTTTAAGCAAGCATATAAAGTAATATACTTCCCTATGGTTTTTCTCACACATATGAATGTTACTTATCCCTTCCTCTCTCACTATATTGCCTTTCCTCTCAATCCATAATTAAAGTCCCCTCCATTTTTCCATTAGCCCTTCATCTTTCATACACTAAATTTGTTTGAGTAGTGCAAACTGAACACCAAAGGAAATGTAACCCTAAATAATTCTTCCTAGCAGAGACAGTCAAATCATTAATAAACAAAGGTGAAGAACAAATTTCTTTTCAGATACACATTTTACAAATATTTTCTCTAGTATCTAATTTTATATTTCTTTTCTGAAGTATCCTCAGAAGAACAAAGTTTTNATACATTCAAAAATTATCATTTTATAATTTATCTTAAGAAATATTTGCCCAACCTAAGGGCATGAAGATGTTTTATGTAGGGTGAGGATATAGGTCAGTTGGTAGAGTGCTTGCTTAGCATGCAGAAAGCCCTGGGTATGATCCTCAGCACTGCATGAACCAGAGGCTTGGTAGTGCATACCTGTTATCCAAGCACTAAGAACTCTAGAGGTGGAAACAGGAGGATCAGGAATTCAAAGTCCTCCTTGGATACCTAGTAAGTTAAGACCAGTTCGTGATAAACAAGACCCTTTCTAAAAAAACTTCCTACATGTTCTTCTTCCAGAATTTTTGTAGTTTTAACTTAAAGGTTTAGGTCAGTGATCTATTTCATGTTAAATTATCCATCAGTGTGATGAAATTGTCAGTGTTCTTTATTTCNCATGGTGATATTCATTTTTTCTAGTACAGTTTGTTTTAATCCCGTCGCTGAATTAGCTTCTTTCTATTTGTTAAGTCGGTGACCTTAGATGTGAAGGTCTCTTTGTGCATCATTATTTTGCTCCATTGGTCCATCACTGTGACTGTGAGCAGCACCAATTACTCAGCATTCAGGAAACATTGAAAGTATGCAGTATAACATCTCCAATGTGGCTCTTTGTTTCTTTTAAAATGTTTTAGTTTATCCAGGTCCCTTATATTTTCATATATATTTCAAAGATATTTTCCATTTCTACAAAAAAATAGCAGAGTCTAGTCAACGTCTAATTGGAATCATATGAATATATATGTAGTGCCGGAGCCAGCAGATCTTAAGTGTTTCATCTTCCCTGTGAATGGTANAGCACCCATTTGGTTACACCTTCTGTGTTTTTGCATTTTTCATGGTGGCATGGTTTTTGTTCATTTTATTCTTAGGTACTTCAAGATTATAATTTAAATGTTTTTATTTAAATTTTATTATAATTTAAACATGTTTTCATTTAAATTTCCAAAATTGTTCACAGGATGATTTTAAGCAAACTCTTGAGAGTAGAAGTTTGAGTAGTGCAAACTGAACACCAAAGGAAATGTAACCCTAAGTAATTCTTCCTAGCAGAGGCAGTCAAATCATTAATTAACAAAGGTGAAGGAATTACCATTGCTGTTACTTCCACATTTACATCTGAGCATGAAAATCACTGCTTTGCTTACAACAGAAAACACAAATAGATCCATTGTGATAGACATAAATATAGAACAGACAGCTTGAGCCTTGACTGTGGAATGGAGAGGCCTAGACTTGAACTCAGCAGAATACTGAGAAAACATATAGTCTACAGAAACTAGGCCTTGTCAAACAATTTCTTCATTTCATTGTTACCTGTCATGTGTGTGTGTGTGTGTGTGTGTGTGTGTGTGCGCGCGTGTGTGTGCGTGTGTGTGTGTATGTATGTGTGTATGTGTGTGTGTGTGTGTTTGAGACAAGGTCTCACTGTGTAGCTCTGGCTGTCCTGGAACTCACTTTATAGACCAGGTTGGCCTGGCTCTGCCTCCTAAGTACTGGGATTAAAGGCATGTGCCACCACACCCAACTCTATTATCTATCTAATATTTAGTGAGTATTCACAAAACAAAACATTGTGCTATTACTTCCTAGAGAGCTATAACAAAGACCCAAATGAGAAACAAATGCACGAAATAGTGTTGTAAGTAGAAATGTAAATTTAGCATATTACTAACATTGTTTTTGTAATTACAGCAAAAAGAATAGATTTATAGGCATTTCCACTTTAGTACTAACCTCATAGTACTAACCTCATGAATTTAAAAAGATCATTAAACAGAAATTTAGTGGATTATAGCTAGAGAATTCGAATTTTAACACTCCAAAGTAAAAAAGGCCTGGTTGCTTTTCAGGGGGTGAGAGTGGACCCCTACTGCTGACTTATAAGCTTCTATTTATAGGAAGTCTTCTGGAAATTGTTCTATTAAGAATCTGGCAAACTCATAAATATAACAGATGGGCTGAAAATTAGGAAGTGTACTAGAAGACTTTATGTAAGAGGTTGTATGAAAAAAACACTCCCGTTTCCCTGGTTATGAATTGATAGCTGGTCATTGTGGCTTATAAACTGCTTGAAATTTTTTTGAATTTGGTCGATTTTTTTCTATTTTTAGGTTTGATTCTCATAAAGGCTTCTGGTGTCAGCTATTGGAAGAAGGAAAAACAAAATGCCTTGGAAAGAGTAAAGGAAGAAANTATCCACCAATGGATGCTGATGTAAGTATAGAACCTGAAAATAGAAAATGTAGAAATGAGAAGTAATAGTAATACCACATATGTTCTTAGAAAAGTGGCTTNAGAACAAAATTTAGGCTTTATACAAACTAAAATTCAGTAGGTCCCCTTCTACTTTCATGTCCATTTTGAGTTACAGAGTTGTCTCCTGCACAAGAGTAGGAAGATGTTCTGTAGGGCAAGGACCACTTATCTGTGGCGACACCACAAAGAAAATGGCATCCCTACCCTAACAACCATTAGTAGTCCCTCTGGAGGAGGGAGGGAGAAGGAGGAGGATGGGGGATGGAAATGAGGTTGAAAAATGTTAATTTCATTATATAAATGTATGAAAGCTACTAAACAATTAAAAATGGGAAATAAAAATTATGAAATACAGTATTTCAAAGAAAGACAATGGTATTAGAATATTATAAATTACTAAAGAAGGAAGGAAGGAAGGAAGGAAGGAAGGAAGGAAGGAAGGAAGGAAGGAAAAAAATTAAGGGTGGAAGAGAAGGCTTAATGGGTGAAGGCTCCTGCCACCGAATCAGAAGACCTGACTATGATCCTAGAACACGTGGTAGAATGGGAGAGCCAACTGCTGCGAACTGTCTTCTGACATCCTCCCATATGGCATGTACACACACACACACACACACACACACACACACATGCTAAAACAAATGAAATGCGATAAAATAACATTTTAATTAAAATTAAAAGTGGAATTTGTGTTTCAATATATCTAGGATGGTTGCTTTGATTTTTCCATTGATATAATTGATATCTGTCTTGCAAGAATGAAAGAAAATAGAATTTGTGATTATAAATCTGAAAAGCAGATAATATCTAGCTACAGAAGAATGATAGCTGCATAGAATTGCTCTACTAAAAATGTCAACTAAAATCAAGATAGGAAATATACCANCCAGAAAGTGAAAAAATATTTTCTGTTTTCAATGTCAAATGATTCAGTGAAACATAGATTGTAATGTTAACTGATAATATGGTATACTAAGCTTTGAACTGTTAATATGCTAGTGAGATAAGATAATTAACATATCTCTCAATTGTCTAGCACACCAACACATAGTCTAGGCTATGAAANGGACACATGTATGTTGTTACCCATACTTTGTTTATTCTGCTTACAACAATGACATGGTGAATGCCTGAGGCTGTCGTTTTCATAGTTGCTGTATTTGTACATGTGCCCTGTATCTTTCCTTTGTTTATTTTGCATACACTAAGATTTATTCGTAGTATATTTAGCATATAGTTTGACTATAAAAATAAGTTGATTACAATAATGTTTTAAAACTCAGAAATTTAAATATTGTGGGTTTTTTTCCCTCACAGTATTAAATACATTGTGTGAACTGACAATACTGAGGTGGTCAAAATTTCTTAGTATTCTGTATTTATTTAACAAAGTTTTATCCTTAAAGGTTTGGAAGACTATGCATTGTGCCAGTCTGATAGTCAGGACCTTGGTCAGGTCACAATTTAAGTCTGTACAAAAGACGTAAGTGAGAGAGGCACTTACTGTTTTCATGAGATTACTTTGTAAGAATTCTAATTCTGTGTGAGTGACTATCAAAATACACCATCAGATCACTGTGAAAATAGTCAGAATACACTAAAACATGTCNAAAGGTAATTTCTCCTATTGTTTCAATAAAAACATTTAAATATATTAATTTTCACATCAAAGCTACTTCTATGTATAATTACTAGAAGACACTAAGGTGTATCCTAGTGTTTTAGTTCCCTCTGCGCTAACATAGACAAAACTGAGATACTCTACAAAATTGGTGCTAGTCCAGATTAATAACAAAAGTTTGGCTTTTCAGAATATTGACGTAGATGCCATCGAGGTTACTCTGTAAATACATACTGAGTTTACCTAACGGAGTAAAGTGTCTGACTTTACGCAATTAGTCTCCAAATGGGAGGCTCCACAGAGGGTTGGAAACACAAGCATGTAGCATGATTGGAGTAGCAAGCTTTGCCACTGCAGTGGACACTTCTGCTACTGCAGACTCCAGACAGAAAGCATCACAGGGTGTTACCAACACAGTCCACGTGCTTCATGCAAATCTTGACTCAGAGTTGGTGCATGAGGCATTTATATCACCAGAGTCAACAAGCACGAGATAGTTTAGTAAAATAATGTGTTTCTCCCCCTTCGCACTCAGAGCAGAGCGTTTCTGTCCAGCTACTACCGGGACCACAACGTGGAACTCTCGAAGCTGCTGCACAGGCTGGGGCAGCCTCTGCCTTCCTGGCTGAGACAGGAGCTGCAGAAGGTGAGGTAGCGTGAAGAGGCAACGGGAATCTGGCCATGTACTGGCACACACCTCCTCCAGAGCTCACAGAAGCTACCAAAAAGCTGTCAAACACATACCTCTTCGTCAAGAAAANCAAGCAAGGCTCCTTCCATGTGCTGGCATGTGGATGATTGTGGGGGGTGGGGGCGTATAAAGTATCTTTAAGAAGCTTCGCGGCCTGTGGCCTTCCACTCTGTACTCGTGTGGAAGCTCAACAGCAACCAATGTAAATTAAAAAACAAAGAAACAAAACACTGATACACACCTGTTCCATGTCACACTAATATTTACAATTTTGTATATCAACTAAAGTTGTATTTCCGTAGATTTCTGAACAACTATTTGACTGTAATTTTTTTTTTAATTTAACACTGTGAAGTATCTTCTACGATGATAAATGTCACAGTGTGAAATTCCAAAAGCATGAAAAAAAAGGCTGCCAGCATAGGCCATGACTNTGTGAGACCAGAGACAGGGAAGTGATGTATGGGCCTTGTCTCCACTAAACAGAAGCAAAGGATGGTGCTGGAGCAAAGGCAGGGGACTCCTTGTGCATAGTCCATTGTGCTTATGTAGCTCTGTATTGCAAACTTGTCAGACAGCAAACAGAAACCTATTTTTACATCAAAATAGTGATTACCAATGGAAGGGGACTGACTAAATCCTCTGAGAAAGAGAGAGAGATGGTGAGCATCTAAAGGTATGCCACTGAAAACACTGTGCTTTCTGCTGTAAGCTGTGGGTCTATCCCAGTCACCTTCAGTTGTACAGAAATGTGAGCAGAGTCTGCAAGAAGTGTCCTCTCTGCGACACACTGACCTTGAAATGTGCAGAGCAGCTACTGAACAAACTCAGTTCCTTGGGGTNCTTTACTGAAGTACTCAGACTTAAATTATTGAAAACACTGCATTTTCCAGGTGATCCCAAGGGAAATTATATAATGTACAGGTTTATGTAAAAATGAATTAACATACAAATTTTAATCTAATATTTGAAACAATCCTTGTGCTACAAGGTGGAAACAACTGAGCAGGTAAAGTCCAATGTTTGAGAATAGTTCACATATCTTCCACATCCCTGCCCAACAGCGAGCATAGTCAAATATATGAACTATTTATAAAAACAAGAGCAGAAGTGCAAAGATAAGCCTGGCTCTTGAAATATATTCAATTTGAGTTAAACGTATGATGAGTCAAGAATTCAAAACAAGAGTGCAGTAGATCATACTTTCCTGCATTAATATTTACTTAATTTTGTATTGTAATTGACACATATGTAAATATTAAGTAGTACATGCCCTGCTGTGACCACACAAGCTCTTATGAAGTATTTTACAAGACTTGTTTAGAAAGAAGATATGGAAGAAAATCAACNGCCTAAAGATTTTGACTGTCATTGTAGTGCATAAAACCACTCCTTCAGTTATTTACCAGTTAGAAAACGAAAGTGGAGTCACTCACTGTGTATTCCCTTATACACAGCACAATTATCCATTTGTCTACTTAAGGTTTCTCCATGTTTTATGTACTCAACGAATACAGTGATTTTTAAGCAGTTAGCAGAAAGAATTGAACACACAACCAAATTTTAAGAACCCTGACTGAGAAGCAAAACAAAAGACGGTGAAATCAGCCTTCCCTCTTATTGCTGAGGCTTTGGAAGCGTCACCTGCCAAACCCAGCAGGACAATCATCCCTTACTTCCATGTCCATTAATTTAAGAAAATTGGCTTAGGGGGTTGTGAGACCCGGCAGCTCCAGCTGTTACAGTCTCACTGCCGACAGCGTGGCAGCTCGTGAAGGGAGTGAGGAGAGGAGTCGACATATGTCTCCACATTTGAACCTCTAGATAAATCGGCTACTGACATCCTTTAGTCTAGGTAGACAGTGCCTGGCAAAAATAGCACTTATAATGAATCAGATAAAAAGAGAGAGGGTCCCAAGACCTTCTCACTCATAAGTACATGTTGATGCAATGTCGAACAGCAACCCTTTGAAAGNGTTTTGACCACTCCACATGTCACAGAGACAGCTCCAAATTCTAGAGGACACCCACAGGCTTCACACTGTGAGCTCCAGCTGGCTATTATGCTATCCTGAAAGTAACAGCAACCTATGAGAAAAGAATTTGAGGGAACATGATTTCAAACTAGCTTTGTATAGAATTCCCTTTTTCATTACTTATAATATGGGGCTTCCTCAGGAAGAAGTGAAATGGTTATTTCAATGTTTATAGCTATAATATTCTTGTCATTCACATTGAATGAAAATTATTGGGAACATTTTTTTTCTCTGGGGTTTTTAAATTAAATAAAACAAACCCTCAATATAATTCTAAAAGTGGCATGATACCTCATATGTATAACAATAAACTCTGATAAGAAAATGAAGATGTTGGACCTGGTGATTTTAGGTAATGAGCAGGTGTTTGTTTCGATGATGGGGGCGGAAGTGGGACATGGTCAGCGTTCAAAGGCACACCGTTATGACTGAAAATGGAGAGGTAATTGAAAAGCTTAGTAGGCAATGAGGAATTTTGTTCCAGTTTTGCCTGCTGTGGTTTTACTTGTCTCCTGATAGAACAAAGCTTCAGCTTTCAAGACATTGCTGGGCCCTTTTCTCTGTGTAGCGTTTCAAGAGATGTGAACTAGGCCCTTTCACAAAAATCTAGAAAATGGTCTCTGCNAGAAAATCAAGAAACAAGGAGAGCATTAGACGTGCATCCTCATTCTCCACAAAGTTTCTCTGCTTGGATCTCTTTCTCTTCAAGACACTAGGTTTTCTCCATTACAGCCCCTCCCACCCCTGCATTATGAGTACCTGGAATACAGCTGATTCACATTCTTCTTTCCAAATGTGTGATAACATAGGTTACGTCCACTTCAGGACCAGTCAATGAGCCGGTAATGGACCTACCCATCAGTATTCATGGTTTAAAATAGCAATACTAGTGTGCTTTCGGAAGATCAGACCTGCAGCTTGGAAGCACTTACTTAAGCAGCGACTCATTAATGAAGGTGCACTGAACCAGTGATGCCAGTATATTCCTTTAATTTCAAATTGCACTCTGTACCTGAATTCTCTTCTGGCAATGATAGCAACACCATAGTTTCCTCTCTCTCTCTCTCTCTCTCTCTCTCTCTCTCTCTCTCTCTCTCTCTCTCTCTCTCTCTCTGTGTGTGTGTGTGATATTCCTCTGGAGAATCCTAACTGATATAGTAATGAAAGACTTGACTAGAATATGGCAAGGGAATATCTTTTTTTTTCATTTTTTGCAACTATTTGTAATTCTTCCTTCTCAAGGAGATCTTTTTAAATAAGTTGTTGACATCTTGCTGGCTCTAATTTTAGTGATTTAACAATCCTTGTATTTTTAACTCCTAGAGGTGAAACTAACAGAAACTCAGAGATTCTTCCTGTCTTCATCACACCTCCAAACACCCTGTAGATAACTCAGACAGTTACNAATAGTAGGGGAAACATCCTNTGTAGTTGATGATTCTCAAGAAATTATTTCTGTGTTGGCTTGGATGTTCAATGTTTTCACTTACATTTCACTTACAGACAGGTGATATCTATCAGCAAATGTTACTGCCAGTATTCCCAGGACTTGGCCATTATCTGAAATTTTCTCTCTGGGACCCTAAAGATACTTCGTCCACAGATAGCAGGAAGCAGTATGGAGAAAACTATGCCCACATTCCCAAGAGTTAGGGGGTGTGGGTGGTCTTTGGTTATTTTGTGGGTTATGGATGTTTGTTATCATTTAGGGGTATATAGAATACTAATACAAATTTATTTTTCTTATACTGTTATATATATACATATATATTTCTACTCTTGTTTAAAGAATTTTTGTATATTGATAAAAATTCAAGGTTATTTTTGTTACAACATATTGTATGTNTGTTTCTGTTTTTGTTTGAGGTATTGTGCCTTTGTAGTTCATTTGGAAATGTAGGGTGAAGTTCTAATTTTTGAAAGCCATTATTNTAAACTGTATAGGATAATCAAGAAATATAGGTCAGTAGTAAGTCATTTATAGCAATCAAATTGGTAGATATGTTAGGTATGCTTTCNAGATCATATAGAGATATATATTAGATAGATGGTCTTCAAACTTTTCAAAGACTTACAGAATATGGCATTTNAAATGTTTTGTTAACATAAAGTTTTTCATGACAATGAGACACATCTGTTCCTGGCAGCACCAATTTACTTCAGAGATGATAGTCATTGAAGAAACTCTTTATGGAGTTTGCTTTCATTAAGGCAATGTTAGCCACTGGGCAAAGAAACTGTTCTTGCCTTTGACTGCTGACAGTGCACTGTGCAGACTAGACATGCAGGACACACAGGAAAAAAAACTGTTGAACTTTGCCAAAACAAGGCAGGACAGTCCTCCAAAATTCCTACTTCACAGAAGAGTCTGTCAGATATTCTGCAGGACACAGAGGAAAGTGACTGACCAACTTTGCCAAAACAAGACAGGACAGTCCTTCAAATTTTCTGCTTCACTGAAAAGTTTACCAGATATTTTGGGCCTGTAGGCTAAAGATGGATGCCCCAATGTTGCAGAGGAACTTTGGCATTTATTCCTTCATTTATTAAAGTTATTTTTAACCTTTCCTAACACTTTCTTCCATTAATCCTACAACCANCCTAATCTTTGAGTTTCTATCCTTTCATTGTCTATTGCCAAGAGAAACAAATACAAAGATGTGTCAGCTACTAAATTTGGGACTGGCTGTATGTCAGCAACTTACTTAGGCATATCTCTTAGAGAAGGAGGAATCATGAACAATGTCAATAAATAAGAATAGACATTCACTTGCAAAATTCCAGTCAAATATCTTGTTTACTGTTGTGTTAGGATTCTCCAGAGAAATATCATGGCAAGGGGAGCATTCTCAGAAACTGCACCTTCCACTGACTCTCTGCAAAGCTGAAAAATGATTAAAGCTTTACTGGTTGTGGAGACGTTGTAGTGTTGCTGATCCAGAGCCTAATTGCAATTATCCTGGGCTGTGTTTGGCCCCTAATAGGCATTCCTTGCCCACTGTGTATCTGACCTAACATCCTGTGACTTAACTGATAAAAACCTTTTGGAATGCATTAAAAAAACCTTAGCTTCCACCAGGCAAAAGGTTAAGAGTGTCATCGATGACATTTGGTGCCTACAGCTGAGATTTCCTCATTTCTGTGACCACCTACTTAATGTTTCCACCAGTGAATTTGAAAAGTACCTTGATTTCTGACTTTCTTTGTTCTGGTACCAGAGTGGAGCATGGAATTTGGAGTAACCTGAGTCTGTATTCCCAGACTATGTTCACTCATATATAGCTTCAGAATAAATGATCTCTTACCCACTTTTAGGTAAGAATTGTGGGGTTGCTTTTTATTTTGTTTTGTTTTGTTGTTTGGACTAATAATGTATAATAGATAGATACATAGAGATATATAGAATAGTTACACATATGCATTTACTTTTATAATTTTATATAAAAAGCTGTAGAAGGAAGGGTGAGAAAATTACTCAGTAAGGCACCTNCCATGCAAGCATGAGGTCTTGAGTTCAACCTCTGGCACCCACATAAAAGGGAGGGATAGCAATGTTCTTTGTAACCCTAATGCTGGAGGAGGCAGAGATAGGAGGATCCATGGAGTGCATTGGCCAACCAGTCTAGAAAAACTAATGTGCTCCAAGTTCAGTGGGAGATCTTGTCTCAAAAAATAATGTAGAGAGTTACTGAGGAAGACAGCCAATATTTACCTCTGACCTCCACACACTTACACTCATACATACAAATGCATGTGTGCACACTCACTCACACACACACAAACACACCTCCACACACCCATACACTGCACACAAGAGCTATAAAGAAAAATACATTCATTCAAGCCTTGAGAGGCAGCCCAGATGTGGTGTAGATTCCANTCTCATTGGATGTAGAGCATCCAGAACCAGTCAGCTTCCAGCCTAAGCACTGAGGCAGAGGTGACACAACTTTCCTCCACATGGGTTGGACTTTTTCAACTTACTGATATTAATGCTGATCTCAGTGTTCACCCTTCCAGCCACACCCAGAAACAACAGCTAGCCAGCCATTTGAGCATCCCTTGTCCCAACCAAGCTGACCAGTAATATGAGCCATGATAATTTACCTAATAAGCCCTTTGAAGAAAGTAAAGCAGATTTCAGTAATAAAAACTCACAGTGGTTTAAAGTCCCNGAGATTGTTGGGAAGAATGTGTTTCCCACATTTCTTACTACAGAAGACTAAACTGAGGAATTTTCAAAGCACACTGACTTGATGATAGGTTTTCCATGAAACTCTCAACATTAAGTCTCTTGGTTATGAGAGAATGTATTAAGTAAAGGAAATGGCTGCTGTCTATATTTCCAGGCCAAATGTTCTGTTCTGTCATCAACTAAAATAGCAAGCTGACTTCATTCTTAAGCATTATGGATGGTTTACAGAGTTGGACCAAGGAAGGTTGATCTCTTTTCCCCTCTACTTGGTAAACAACATTCTGACCCTAAATTCTACTTTCTTTCAAGTTTTAACTGCTACTAGAGATTTTAAAGTGAAAGATGGGCTCCAATGGTACCCATGGTCTCAACTCTGCCACCCATCCCAATATATCAATTAAAGAGACTGTAGAAATGGTGAGTGGTAGAGATTTATTCACTGTGGCCACACTGGCAAGTGGGACTGATAAGGGTGTGCAGTGACATCCAAATTCATCTTTCGGGTAGTGACATGAGATTCAGGTTTGAGTAGAGAACATGATTGGAGTTCAAGTAAGGTGAGGACAAGAGACATGCCTAATTAATTAGTCCTGACCAAGTATGGTCCTTGTTCATCACTGCCTTGCTTCTCCTTCTGCGGGAGAGTTCTAAGGGCAACACGCACCAGACATTGAAAACTACACAGAACTGAGGCTGTAGGCATGAATCCTTCCCAATTGATGGACATTAAAAGGCTGAGTAACCCACCATCTTTATCCAAAATACTCAAGGTTGGAAATATAGAATCCAGACCCTATCTGCAGAGCAGAGGCCCTTGATTGTAGTAAGAATAGGCTGTGGAAAACATTGGCCCCAAACTCAAAACAGCTGGCTTGATGTGGACTCAAAGATAGCTCAGTAGTTAGAGCACTCGCTGCTCTTACAAAGGACCCACATTTGGTTCCTAGCACCCACAGTGGGCAGGTCACTACTGGATTTGGAGCTCGACCTCCATGGGCACCAGCACTCATGTGTGCATACATACACAGACATACACATATTTTGCATACATACACAGACATACACATATTTTGCATACATACACAGACATACACATATTTTGTGGGGGAGGGCAAGAAATCCCTAAGTGAATGTGTATTATTGACAAGGACCAATGAATGGCATAGATCCCTGGGGGTTTGCAAAGTCTTCCTCCAAGTGAGGATTGGGGANGTGACAAAACCTTCCTCTGGCCCAAGTACAAGCATTTATGACTAATTGACCAGTGGTGCAAAAAGTAGCAACTATAGCTTCCTCTTCCCAGATGACTAAAACCACCTGAGACTGCTCCTCTGCAAAGACCTCCTACCAAGACTAACTGACCCCTCTTTCTCATGCTATACATAAGAAACTTGGTTCTGGGTCAGTGTATAGTTGGTGCTGCTCCATCAGAGTGAGCACAACCATT
>LZPO01035037.1:5087-22769 GCA_001675575.1 Neotoma lepida | reverse complement strand
TGTTAGGCGGCGCCACGCGGAGGACCGCCACTGTTTTGATCGGATGGTGAGTGACAACCTTGGGAGTTACCCTGGGTTCTGGGTTGTGAAACTCCATGTATCTTTGGGACCTGCCAGCTGTGGCAGTCTCCCTTCCTAGCCATGGAAGAGCATGTTCTTGTTATTGGCAAAGCTGTCACCATTTAATTGGTATCAGATTCTGACTTGAACAAGTAACATTCTAAGTTAAGAATCTGCGCGGTGCCAGGAAATTGGACATAACTTTTCTAAACTATTGAAAAATATGTTTTCAGGTAACCTGAATTTATTGCCGTTGGGTGATGGAAGACACGTTAAGGTGAGTTTCATTTTTTTTTTTTTAATGTTTTCGGGGTTCTGGGTGATGAGAAAGCTGTCATTTGGGGGTTAGGTGCTGTTTGCACCTGTGCTGACATTATGTATAATGGTCAATTGTATAGGNAGTTGCTAAACTGATAGGGCCTCAGGACTGTGAGGGAAGTACACAGATACTCTGTAATGTTGGTTTTCTTTTCTTGCAGGTATTGTTTTAAGCAAAATAATAGTTGCTGAGATCATCGGGCACCNTACAAGGGATCTTCACGTTTAAATCTTGGAAATGAATACTGTGAATATTAATATGGCACTGTTTTCAATACAGTCCTGACCTTTATTTCATNTAAAGTCTTTCATAAACCAAATAAAGCTTGGTTGGTGAGTAATAAGAACGTGTCCTGTTTATTTCTGGAGACTGAGAGTTGTGATACTGGGGACATTTGCCCAGGAAATTACTGGGATAGCCAGAATACCTAAGGAAAGGGTAGTCTGATTACTACATATTATGCAAAGGTGTGATGAACACTTGTGTGTCACATTTTATTTCTTGTGGCTTTGAACTTATGTAAACTACAATTTGCCAGTCTAAAAGTTTCTAGAGCGTAATTTAATTACACAGGCAACCAATGAATAGTTGCCTTTACAGAAATCTTACATTGCTCCCCGAGGCATTCTGTAAACATATGCCATGTGTGGGTGGGGTTTTAGAAAAACGTTAATGCATTCAAGCATCCTCGAAGTGAAGAGTGCAGCACCATTTGGGGGTCATGCTTTGTGACAAGTAGCTAATTACAGCCATACCAAAGTTGGGGCAACCTTGTTAATGAGTTTGGGGTTTGAGAAGGCACTGACAATACTGATGTTCTCAGGGAAACACGGGAACCATGAGGAGGGGTCCATCAGCATAGGGACTCAACTTGGAATCCANATTTCCCACCAGCCATCTCACCTTAGCCTGGCTTCCCAAGTTGTCAATAAGTTGTATGGCCACTTGGTGTGTGCTCCATTTTAGGATGTGTGCATTTTTTCCCTCTAGTATAAGATGGATTGTGACAGGTTAATCTTGAAAAACCTGTAGGCTTATTGGAAAGTGCCAGTAGATGGCACTCTTCTATCATGGTCTAAAAAGCAGTATAATTCAAGTGATGTCTGCCGATTGTATTCTGGGCAAACGACAATTCTAGTAGTGGCTTATTGATGGCTAAAAACATGTCCATAGGGCTTGCTTGATACTAAGGTACTTGTGAGTAAACCGTTAAGTAATTATGACTTGATGTCCAGCTTACAAGTTTGTCCCTTTTTGGTCTCTGATTTCATCATTTAGCAANTGCTAAGGGAATAATATGTGAAGAAAAGTTATCAGACTTGATATGCCAGTCTTTAGGTAAGATCTGGTTTTAAGTAGTTTAGGTCAAACTTATAAACTTAAAAAAATTACAATAGGCAAGGATGATAAAACTCAGCATTACACTGAAGTACCTGTACCCCAAAACTGCTGGAGGACTGATCTCAGGCTCCAGGGGCTGTCTTCTCTGGCGTACTGCCAAATACGGAGACTACTTCCCATCAGTTTTCTTTACTGTTTCTTGAGCTTTCCATAAATTACAGTCTGGTGATGCTTTTTATCCAAGGTACAAAGGCAGGGACTCTAGTATAAACACCTGGAGTATCTTTGATTCCGCAGCCATACCCCCAGGAAGTCACCCCATATACAACCCAGGTCTCATCAGGCCTTTCACACATAAGTGGTCCTCCGCTGTCTCCCTGGCAGCTGTCCACACGGTTGTTTTCTTGGAGGTTTCCAGCACAGAGCATTCTCCCGGTAAATAGAGCCTTGTAACGCTCCTTACAAAACCTCTTGGGGAGTAAAGGCACAGCTGCTTGTTGTAGAGTCCTTGAGTAAGCACGCCCTGCTCAGACCAAAGAAAACTGAATTAGAATTCAGCTAATGATTGCATTTAACACTTGTGAACATTTTGTAATCTTAAAATACTGCAGCATTGATGGGATTTCAAAATGGGGGATACTTCTAAGCAACTGGTAGGAGCTGTTTAACATAGGGATGTGATAATGTATAAAGATGGTTGGAAATAAAAGTGCACGTAATAATAAATAATAAACAGGCATAATTCACACAATCTAGTATTCATATAGTCTGCTTCCTGATGGGCCATTACTTGTGGAAAGACTTAAATGTACGGCTGCTATGTCCTCCATGTTCTCTTANTCTACTAAATGGGAGTAACTAGACCATCCTAGAAACTGTACTGTCCTGGTCGTGTATCCNAAGGAAAGCAAATAATCTCTCATGAAGGAATCACGGTTCTAAACAGCAGCCTTCTCAGAGTGATTGTTGCTGCTGTGAAGAAACAGGCAAGTTTAGCTTGCTCCATAGTGAGGTTTGTTGGTACATACAAAGCACATTTCTAACATCTGAAAAATATGCTTGCTGGACACTTTGCAAGAGTGTGATTATCTGAATTTTCTTGATAGGAAGCCACCAGCCTAAGATTTCTTCATATTCATTTTTTAATTGAGCACCTAATCCTAGTGGTNCCTTGGTCTACATTTTAAGGCCTGTCGTGGAGTACCTGCTACTTGATGTGAACTAGTTTGTCTCCACAGCAAGACAGTTGAAGCAGCTACCTTCACCTTAGAACCCATGTTGAATGCTACCACTGCTTAGAGGCTTGGAGTAGAAACGAAAGGGTGAAGGAGACATTTAAATGTTTTTCTTCAACTTTAGTCTCCCGCNCCTGAAGAAGCTTTGCTCTTTTCTGNTCAAATTTTAGGAAATCTTAAAAGTCAGCTTAATGGGGGTTCCCTGGCAAAGAGAACAAACACCAAAGCCCTTTATTGGGCCACTACTTCAAATCTTCTGGAGAGCTTTCAAAACTGCATAGGATTCTAGATTGAATTCTTGGGCTGGGGCCTTTAAATCCCTTGGCTGACCTCTCACTGGTCTGGGTGACTAAGAGTTTAGAACACTTTCTACCCTGTTGGCAGGTGAGTTTTATCAGCTCATGCTAACATTGGAATTTGAACCCACACTCTCAGGATGTGAATCTAGGCTGCATGCGTACATTTCACAACTGGCAGACTTCAAGCATCAAACCTGAGTCCACCTAAGCTCCTACCACTGCACATCCTAACATGTAGACACCAGACAGGAAGCTGCCCAGTTTTCCTAGTTTGTTTCTTTTTTTGTATTACCTGTGTCTCCCCATCCTGTTATGTGACAATTAGAGGCTGTTTTCTGTGGCCTCTCTCTCCAGAGAGGTAAACAGGCTGGCAAAACATGGGTGCTTAGTCTGGCACATTGCTCCCCTGCTCCTTGTAATCTAACCAGGGCGATGTCATAGTCACTGCTGTCCGGCCGGTAGTTTCTATGAATCACAATCTGTTGAACACCTATTTCTTCTTCAAACTCCTCTGGTACCAAAGTATGATAATCCCCAACTCGAACTGCATAGCTCCTCGTGTTGTTACCATACCTGAAAGGAAAGAGTCAGATGTGAGGTTTTTTTCAGATAACTGATGATTGACAGCTAGGGATGTTAAAATATAACAAATAAATCTTATTCCAAATCATGTCCTTTTGCAAACCATCTTTCCATTTCTCTGCCCCCCACCCCCGAAGCCCAATGCTATCATCTTACTTTGACTTCACTAAGTCTAGATGACTGTTTCCTGGGAAGTAGCAAATGTGGAGAGGGAGTGAAAAAAATAAGGAAGGACAAAGCATCAGGGTGTCAATCCCTTACCAAATGGGAAAGGCTCCAGTAGAAACGCAGGGTAGAATTTCTGTCCTGATTTGCCATGTGCACTTGCTGCATAGAGACATAAACATGGCTAACCTACCTGAGCTAGTGCAACCCTGAGCTAGTGCAACCCTGAGCTAGTGCAACCCTGAACTAGTGCAACCCTGAGCTAGTGCAACCCTGAGCTAGTGCAACCCTGAGCTAGTGCAACCCTGAGCTAGTGCAACCCTGAGCTAGTGCAACCCTGAACTAGTGCAACCCTGAGCTAGTGCAACCCTGAGCTAGTGCAACCCTGACCTAGTGCAACCTTGAGCTAGTGCAACCCTGACCTAGTGCAACCCTGAGCTAGTGCAACCCACCTTATCCCTAGAAAGAAGACTCAGTCACTCGCCCTGTGAGTCAAGTGCAACCAAACTATGTCAGCCTATGCTCACTGTATTTTGTTACTTCTTTACTTTGATGTCACCTACATGAAGCCTACTTAGACACCTTAATATTTATACTGCAACCCACCTCTCTTTGCAGCCTTCCTATTCTCAGTATACTTAATCTATTGTACGTTCACTTTATTTTCTTTTTTGCACTCTTCATCAGTCTTAACCATTATTTAGTTTACTATTTAAACTGCATTGTGAAGTTAACAGATATTCCTGAGATGACACTTCTGGGCCCAGAATATACTAGCCAACCCACCTGGTTACTTCCTCCTCATTGAGATTACAGCTGCTTGTTCACTGGCCCTGACCTCTGCTTACAGCAAGAACCAGGGCTTCTGGAATTTTTATTTGTACCTGACCCCAGGTATGTAGTAATATAAAAATAAACATTTAGTGGTAGTAAGTCATAAATTTGTCTTAACAATTCTTTGCTGTGCATATAACTTTGCCACTTACTAAAGATGAAAGCAAGCTTGCATATTAATGGGATGGATACATTCTCATTTTTACATAAAGAATGTAATCTTAGCTGATCTTAGAGCATCTTCAACACCTTTCAGACTTGATTAGTGTTTTATTTTACTTTGTATTGTTATTCTAAGACAGGATCTCACTCTGCAGCCAAGGCTAGCAGAGAATTCACTATGTTGAGCCTCAGACTTGCACCAATTCTCCTGCCTCAGCCTACACAGTGCTGATAATCCAGGCGCGTACCACCACGTTCAAGTCCACAATCACAGTTTTTCAAAACTTNCAATCTTTTCTTTTTGCCTGCCGAACACTAACCCTGGTTTTTATCAACTGTCTGCATATTCCACGCTGGCATCTAACTGCTGGGGAGAAAAACTGGTAACATTAATTTTTCAATGTTACCCCCCCCTTTTTTTTAACAAAACGTGAAAGTCCCACAGTTTCCAAGACCTCCACTTGAATGTGAGTTTAAAGCATTTGTATTCAGTAGTTTGCTGGTAGAAATCTCCTAGAGACTGGAATTAACTCCNGACTGCCTTATTAAAATATAAGCCCCCATTTACTCCTGTGTTAGGAGAGGTTTAAACCTTACTATCGGCCCTAAATAAGGGTCTGACAATCTTGTATAATTATGCAGCCATCAACTGCAAAAATCCCTGAGGTTCCAGACAACTCTCCATTTTCAAACTAAATCATTATATATCTTTAAAGTTCAGAGAGTTTTCCCCCTTATGCCAACTATGCTTTTGCAGATTCATTTCAAAGTGTAAAATTTATATTTTAAAATAAATTTATCTTAAAATTTTCTAAACTGTTTTTTAAAAAATGCAAATAAAAAAAACTACACACCAGGGCCAGTATTGGTGGCACACACCTTTAATCCCAGCACTCAGAAGACAGAGGCAGGTGAATCTCTGTGAGTTCAAGGCCATCCTGGGCTACAGAGCTAGTTCCAGGACTACATACAGCCTATCAAAAAAAAAAATTCTCAATTATTTGAATAACAATTCTGAAACTATGGAGCTTCACACTAGACTTTTTCAAATTGGACTTTCAGTATGAAATATATCTTTATGTACTTATCCATCGTCAAGAATAAAAATCCATAACAATGAAAACTAAAAGAACAATTATCTTTACATCCTGTTTCATAACGAGTCACCTGCATGCAACCCTTCCCCATCTAGTATTTAGCCTTTCTTCTTCTCGTGTCTTCATGTTATACTGCACCTACATGTACATTTGTTTACATATGTGAATATGTTATTGGCTAGATTCTGCATATGAGGGAGACCATGCAGTTGTTTTCTTGCTGAGTTGTGTGCTCTCACTTAATATTATGTATTCTAAGTTCATTTTCCATTTTCCTGAAAATTTTTATTTCATTTTCCATTAGAGCTGAATTATATATATGATATATGTGTCTGAAGTACAGCTGGTAAATATTCTGTCTGAAACTGTGGGCTCAGCTGATTGTTTCCTGTGTTTATATGTACTTCTGTCTTTTGATACTGGGGTTAGTCCCTATGCTGTTGCTGTGTTTAAGAAATTCCTGTCAGAGGACAACCTTGAGTCTTGTTCCTTGGGTAACTCTCACTTTTTGTTTAACANTGTCTCTNATTNGCNTGGGACTCTGTCATCTAGGACAGTGAGCTGATAAGTCACCTCCTGNGATTTGCCTGCTGTCTCTCCATCCTTGGTATACAAGCATGCTTTTTATGGGTTCTTGGGATTTGAACTTAGGTCCTCATGCTTATGAGGTTTAGTTTGAATGTAATTGGCCCCCATAGGCTCATAGGGAATAGCACTACTGGGAGGTGTGGCTTTGTTGGAGTGGGTATGGCCTTGTTGGAGGAAGTGTTTGTTGTGGAGGCAAGCTTTGATGTCTCATATATGCTCAAGCCCTGTCCAGTATGTTAGTTCACTTTCTGTTGCCTTCATAAGATGTAGAACTCTCAGCTACCTCTCCAGCACCATGCCTACCTGCATGCCACCATGTCCAACATGATGATAATGGACTGAATCTCTGAACTGTAAGCCAGCCCCAATTAAATGTTCTCTTTATAAGAGTTGCCGGGATCATGGTGTCTCTTCACAGCAACAGAAACCCTACCTGAGATACAAGGTAAGCATTTTATCTTTTATTAGACTGAGCCATCTTCCTAGCTCAAATTCCAATTACTCTTAAAATGGACTATTAGGCTTGAGATTTGAGGGACATCTGATAAAAATCTTGACTAGTTTCCCAATCAAGTATCTNCTAGTCGGTCTTCCTAGTGGATGTTATTATGTACTTCAGGGAGGAAGCTTTGCTGTATTTCTGGATGTCAAAGATATGTGTGACTCAAGACTTCTCCAGAAAACATAAAGGAAAACTTTTTTCATATATTTTAGTTTTTCTAGATTAGCTAAATTTGCGTTATATTGTTAGATGTTGCATAAAAAAACATTTATAAAGCAAACATTTTGAGTTTTGGCTGACACGTCATTGAGTTGTTTGTTGAAATTCCTTCAACTGCCCACAGATGAAAACTGGGTGAAATTCCCAAACAAGTTTGTGCAAGAGAAGATCTGAGACCAGGCAGCTCAAGAAATGTAATATCAATAATCCCAGTTTCTCTGATATTTTATCATTAAGATGAACAACAGCAAATTACTAGAATTAAAAAGTGAAGAATTAGGTTAGGTTTTAGGGTCATATGTAGAGAACATTTGTGTTTATTCTCTACGTGGAGTCATCTCTCAAAACTCATAGTGTCTTATATCAACCTGCATACATCACTACCACTAGAATATGCTTTTTCTCTGGTGTCTCANTTAAACTCAGAAAGTCCTTTACTGAAGTTGCCTATATAAACTTTTGCCATTGCTATGGAAGAAGTCATCTTACTGGGACCTTGCACTGTCCCTGACATATATGCAATATGTATGCAGGAAATGGCTTTGGTATGATTAGTGCTATGGGTTCCAGCAAAGNCCATGTTCTTCAGAACTCATATAGGAGATCGTGAGAGAATGCATTTGATCTAATTATAAGTATTTACAGAGTCCCTCTTTGCAGAGCAGTAATCTCTGCCAATTTGTAGCTGCTGTGGAATTTCCAGGCAAAAAGTCAAAAAGATAAAACCAGGTAAAATGANATTCTTGAGCAAATTAAATTTGGAGTACTTACAGAAATAAGAGAGTGCTTCTTTCACACACATTAATTCTTCCAGAATTGTGTTTGTTATCAACATGGGCAGTTAACAGGAATTAAAAGTCAGAAACTTCTCTCTCAGTTGTATTCCTGTGTCATTGTAGACACAAGGTCATTTCATAGTACTTTGTATTAATGATTTAGAATAAGAAATAGCAAAAGCAAATATTTTATACTATGAACATCTCAAAAGAAAATTTTAAAATATTAATTTACTTCAGCTTCTACTTCAAATTGCTAGTAGCATACCCATATCCCAAAATGTCATTGTTCTAACACTAGAAAAAAATGTGGAAGGAGGGTATGGTGGTGCACCCCTTTAATCCCAGCACCGGGGAGGCAGAGGCAGGTAGATCTATGAGTTTGAAACCTGTGGTCTACACAGTGAGTTCCAGAGAAAACAAAAGAACCAGCAACAAGAAAAAAGGGGGTTGGACTCCTCCACTGTTGGTGGGAGTGCAAACTTGTACAACCACTGTGAAAATCAGTGTGGCAGTTTCTCAGAAAATTGGGAATCAATCTTCCTCAAGACCCAGTGATACCACTCTTGGGTATATACCCAAGGAACGCTCAATCATACCGCAAAGATACATGCTCAACTATGTTCATAGCAGCATTATTTGTAATAGCCAGAACTGGAAACAATCTAGATGCCCGTTAACTGAAGAGTGGATTAAGAAAATGTGGTACATATACACAATGGAGTACTACTCAGCAGAGAAAAACAATACTACTCAGCAGAGAAGAACAATGACCATATGGTATTTGCAGGCAAATGGATGGAACTAGAAAATATCATCCTGAGTGAGGTAACCCAGACTCAGAAGGACAAATATGGCATGTACTCACTAATAGGTGGATACTAGATATAAACCAAAGGATAATCAGTCTGCAACCCACAGATCCAGGGAGGCTACCTAGCAGGAAGGACCCTAGGATGACTGTAGCATAAAATAAGTTTTGGTTTTGCCCAATCACTGGGCATGCTTTAGTAAAACATTTCACTGTTAAGATAAGAATTTGTAACCTGTATTTATGTTCAAGATATCTATATATTATCTCTCCTGCAGTTGTACATCAAATGTTTTAATTAAAAAAAGGGGGGGGGTTGGTGGAAGAGATAGAAACCTTTAAATACTGATTCATGAGCTGTCAGTTGCCCTCCTCATACTCTAATAGACATACATCTTGGACATGTCATAGTGTATGAGAGGCCTATGAAGGGTGGGATTTGTTTTCTAGAATTCTGTCCGTTCTCCAGTGAAGTACCCATAAGACCCATGAAGACGTTGTATCTAAAATGAGTAAGGCCGAGTAGCTAAAACAACAGAATTTGGGCTTTATCCTGCTTAGGCCATCTCTTCTAGACTGTTCTGATACAATGCAGTGATGACTTTGAAAGAGTAAACAAACCTCAAGAGCTTTCGTCAGTCTAACAAACCACACAGCAGATACCAAGCACACTCATTGTTCACACATGGCTGCTCTAAAGTGCTGGTCCATATCATTACTTCAAGGACAGGAGCCAGACGGGGCCAGTGTGCAGATCTCTACACAGACAGAGGCTCAGTACTGGATGAAAGAAAAGTAGGAAGGGAACATAATCAAATACGAAATCCGGGTCTCATCCATGGAGGTCTTAAACTAAGCTAATCTATTTTCCTGCATCTCCAAATGAAATTCAGAAGAACTTCTCAGGGCCTGACCACTGCTTCTTGCAAATTTCAGTGTTTTATGATTAAAGGAGAATTGAGCCAAAGCCCCTGAATCTAGAAAATTGAAACTCAAAGAACTAATAACTGGCTGTATGCCTTTTAATAAACTTACTCTAATAAAAATGAGAGTAGCTTCCTCAGACACTTCAAACAAGAAGACCACCAGATCCAACGAAGCTTAAAGACCGAGTCAGATGGACATGAAACATACTGGCAGGCAGTTTCCCTCTTACTCACATTAAAAGAGTCTCCCATAGCTGGGCGGTGGTGGCACACGCCTTTAATCCCAGCACTCGGGAGGCAGAGGCAGGCGGATCTCTGTGAGTTCGAGGCCAGCCTGGGCTACGAAGTGAGTTCCAGGACAGGCGCCACCAAAGCTACACAGAGAAACCCTGTCTCGAAAAACCAAGAAAAAAAGAATCTCCCATTTCTTCTCATTTCTTCTAAAGCATAGAAAATGCTGGCTATCATAATCTGTTCCTCTGATCTTTAATTATCTGTGTTCATCATATTCTCTGCAGGTGACAGAAGAAACAAGTTATCTGTTGATCTGTGTTTAGGATTAACCACTGCTTTCTAAAAAGTCCTGCATTCTTAACTGTTCCCACCCCCCGGGGACGGAGCGCTCACTTTAATCATGTAAGAGGACTTAGGAGTATCTACTATGTTGTTTAAGCATAAATGAGAGCTTCATGGATGTTAAGCAATATCTAGGGCAGGCCAGGGTAGAAAAAANGATTTGTAAACAAAAGGTTCAACACCCTCCCTCCAAGATTCTAGTCTTGATGGCCACATCCCAACTTCTATTATATCCTACCAACTTCTGACTGCTATTCCAGTGTTTCCCTTCTCCTCTCCTTTGCTACCCCCATCTCCTTTATTACAACATCCATATAACTGGTCTCCCTCCAGTATAAAACATGAAATTAGGGTCCTTGCACACAACCTTTCAAGTTCCTACCACTGTNGGTCTTGAGCATTTGGTAAAAACAATTTTGATTCATTCCAGAAAAATGCATATGAGAGACATAAGAGTTGTGGGGTTTTTTTTTTTCATGTAATTCAAACTTATAAAATACCTTTGCACATTTGCTTTCCTCCTTCAGACCTCTCCCAAATGTTCCCAATGACCCTATTGTGAAAATGCTCTTTGAACATACTTCAAGGCTCAGAAAACCTCGGTGGTTTCCATTACCAAATAAAAGAGATTCACAAACCCAGAAGGCCAGGGTTTTCCTGCTTCTCTTTTCTCCATCCACTGAATAAACCACAGACCCCATAACTTTGCTCATAATACTTGTGCTACTCTGTCATTCTCTAAATGTCTCATGCCTTCACATCACTATGCTACTAAGTAGAATAAGGTAGAAAAGATCAGTTATTAGATACTGATTTATCAGTGATCTTCTTAAACCACGGCTTGTACTGCATATTTGCCAAGCATAGCTTCACTTGCTGCTAGAACAAAATGACCTGGAGAAACAGACNAAGTAATGGTCATTGCCCTTAACAACCTGCTGACTGCAATGTACGCTTTTGTAAGATCTTGCTTGCCTGCCTCACCTTGTGGTTTTAGAGTGTAAAATGAGAATACAAACTAGACCTNGCATCAGAGCTTTTCAGGAGCTGTCCTGGCTTTGGTCCACTGGTGACATCTCCTCTCTTCACTCTCATTGGTGTCAAGATACTTATTCCATAAAGATTCAATAGTGCAATCGCACAACACTACCTACCACTGCCTTCTACTATGTGAATGCAACCTCTTTGCTAAAAGAAAAAAAAGACTTTAAAAACATGTCCTTAAGGAGAACTAGTCTTCCATAGGCATGAGTCCCGTGTGTGTGTGTGTGTGTGTGTAATAATTCAAGAAAAATAAGCCATGAATTGAGAGGAGTCAAGGGGTGGGATATGAAGATTACATGGGAGAGCTTGGAGGGAGGGGAGAAGTATTATACATTTTAATTAAAAATAAATTTAAAAACCACCTTCACCCTCCATATGGTCCATTCCATGTTTGACTGTTAGTGTTATCTGCCAACTTGACAGAATCTAGAATTGCCTTGGAGATGGGCCTGTGGGCATTCCTGTGGGATGATCTTGATTAAATTCATCGAAGCTGGAAGTCCTGTCCACTGTGGAACCATTACCTGTTTGGGATCCTGGGCTATATGAATGGAGGGGAGCTGAGTGCCAGAAAGCATTCATCCCTCTGCTTTCTGATTGTGACTGTGAAGTGACCAGCTGTTTCAGGCTCCCGCTGTTTCAGGCTCCTGCTGCCTTGACTTTTCCACTATGATGTCCTGCACCTTGCGTGGGAGCAAATACAAACCCATTCTCCCTTAAGTTGATTTTGCCAGAGTATCTTATCACAGAAACAGGAAAAGAAACTCAGACCCCATCTTTCAAGGAAAAAACACGGTGCTGGTGAGATGGCTGAGTGGGTCAAGTGCTCACTTGAGTGTGAAGACCTTCCTTCAAGTCCTCAGCAGCCACACAAAGGCTGGCCACAGTAGCACATGTGTGAGCCCAGGGATGTGGAGACAGAGACAGGGATGACAGGGGCCTGCTGGCTGACAGTGCAGTGGGAGCCTTATCTCAAAAAATAAGGTGGAAGGGATGGAGCGATGGCTCAGTAGTTAAGAACACCTGTTTTTCTTGCAGAGGTCCTGGATTCAGTTCCCAGCTCCCCATGGCAGCTCACAACTGTCTATAACTCTAGTTCCAGAGGACCCGACATCCTCTTCTGACCTCTGCAGGCACCAGGCACATGTGGTGCACATACATACATGCTGCCAATATACTCATGCACATAATAAGTTTTTAATTTTAAACGAAGTACAAAGCAGTTGAAGAAGACACCTGACAATGACTTCTGGCCTCCACATGCATGCATGCATATGTGCACAGGCACACGTGTGGACACATGAACACTTCCATATACTAACACATACACACACGAAAAGGAGATAAAACCTTTCCCGCTAACATCTGTGGTGTTGAAGCCACAGTCACCACCCACATGCTCTCCACTTTCTCTGTTTTTCCCCTCTCGGTGGACCATGTCATTTACTTATGGTGCAGCTCAAAAGACAGGGTACAGCCCTTTCTAAAGTTGATGCTGTTTTCCCAACAGTTGTTTGAGGGAAGACAAAACAGCAAGGCTTTTCTCTGCTTCATTTGGACTCTGTTCTGTCAGCAAATGAATTTTGTGAGAAACTGATTTACATACTGACACAGCAGTGGTGTTGCACACCAACCTGTGAGACACCACATCATATACTGACACAAAGTAGGAGTGCTCGACACTATTCCATGAGTCTTTTCCATTTGTGCTGTATTTAGACTGTTTTCTGGGGCTAAAGATGGCATTTTATTTTGCCCTTATCTGCATTGCTTATTGGAATCAGTTTGTCAACATCTTTTGNGAACACAATTCTGTCTTCAAATGCATTATGTATGAAGTATAAGTAGCTTATCATCAGAGTTCATTTTCAGTTTAGCAACTAATGTGTTGAACAAGATGAGGTTAAGCAACTGTCAACTCCATTATATATTCTACTTTGTCATTATTTTAAATGTTCAGACCATATTCTGTCCTATTCACCAAATAAGTGGAACTGAAATGTTAGAGCACATAAGACTAAGGTCTAAATGCCCACCCNTGAGTATCAGCTCCAAGACTCAACAGATGTAGGGTTGATTCCAGGAACCTTAACACTTAGCAAGCCAAATGAATCTAATAATGTGGTAAAAAGAGTACACTTTAAAGATGGTACCTAAATTTGGTCATGGAAATACTGTCTCTTTTCCTCTGGNCTCTTACAGCAACACCATACACTGTATGAAGAGCAAGCATCCNTGCNGCCTCATTCTCGGCTGTATCACTAGTGCATAGATCTGGGATCCAGTAAGTACCTGTTAAGGTGGTGAGTGTTTATAGTCGTCATTGTCTCTGCCTCTCATATAACACAGAAATGTCTTAAAACAGCTTGTGTGTAGGTGAATTTTCAGACTTAGTTATATTTCTTATAGACCCAACATGGCAAACATGAATGTGTATTTCTTTCCTGTGAAGCACCTTGAATATGAAACCCAACTCCACAAATAATTATGAAACAGACAGGCGAGGAGGCATGTGAGAATTCAGTGTGTGACACAGTTAACATAAGTCAGCGGCTGAAAATGGGAATATTCAAGACAGAAAAGCGAGGAAACCATCTATAAAGAGAGTACTGAACCAGGCNCCTTCTTCATACCAAATGCCAGGCATAAAAGTNAACAATAAGCAAAAACCTTTCAATATTTTAAAGGAAAAACAAGACAATGCAATCATTATATGGAACTAGGGGAAACNTCTTGCTTTGTTTTGTCGAGACAGGGTCTTGCTATATAGTCTTTGCTNGCCTAGAATTTCCTATCTAGACTAGATTGGCTTAGAACTCCAGAGATCTGCCTGCCTCTGCCTTCTGAGTGCTGGGATTAAAGGTGTGCACNACCACAGCTGGGCTAGGGAAAGATGTTTTAGTAAGATGCACAAACCTTCTTACAAACTGACAAGAACCATAGACAGGGCTNGNAATATAGCTCAGAAGGTCAGGTGCCTACAAAGAGCACACCGAGCCCTGGGCTAGATCTCCAGCACTGCACAGAACTGTGNAGTGNGNACACATATNATCCCATCACCTGAGAAGTAGAGGGAAGACCAAAAGGTCAANGCCATCCTTGCCTACTTAGTGAGTTTGAGGCCAGCCTTGGCTACACAAGACCCTACATTACCAAACAAAAGGAGAAATCAGGCAGCAATGGAATCATAAACAATAAAAGTGTGACCCATACCAGGAAGAGATATTTGTAACACATTACAACCAAGGCTTTGTATGTAAAATATATGCAAAAATAAAATCCACTATAAAAAGACAATGATATATAAAATAGGCAAAAGATATTGTGGTGGTTTGAAAGAAAATGATCCCCAAATGGAGTGGCACTATTAGGAGGTGTGGCCTTGTTGGAGGAAGTGTGTCACTGTGGGAATGGGCTTTGAGTTCTCCTTTGCTCAAGCTTCACTCAGTGTGACAGTCAGACCACTTCCTGTTGCCTGTGAGTCAAAATGTAAGGACTCTCAGCTCCTGCTCCAGCACCATGTCTGCCTGCATGACACCATGTCCCACTATGATGTTAATGGACTAAACCTGTGAAAATGTGAGCCATCCCAATTAAATGTTTTTCCTTTATAAGAGTTGCCTTGGTNATGGTGTCTCTTCANAGCAANAGAAACCCTAAGACAAATATGAATATAATTTATGATAGAAAGCATTAATATAATCAAACACCCAACAAACACTACACAGCTGTCTACTGNAGCACNATTGTGNNGTACTGGAAGAATAGGAATAACTAACTACCNATTAGTAGGGGAATANATAAATTGTGACNTTCTACAGTANNAGTGACAGTTCATATNTTAGTTAAAATGAATCTACACACAGACTATGAATACACTGTAAAGTATAAATGCACTATACAATATCATGTAAAAGAGACAAAGAATGTTTTACTTGGAAGAATTCTTCAACCATATGGTACACATACTGTTTAAAATCTTAATTAGAACAATTTTTGCAATGTACAAAATTAAATTGGTATTCTGCAATTCCTTATGTTCATCACCATGCTTCAGTAATTATGAGCCTTTGTCAAATGTTGTCATACATTTTTAAATGCCAAAATTANTGGAAAGAAATGGCTGTCTACTACAGCCTGTGAATAAACAGTAAACAGGGAGGGTGAGAGGCACTCAAGGACAGCCCTGCAACTGGACACTGGCCTAGTGCAGCTTGCTCACTGAGCTGGGAAGAGCTCAGCATGGACTGATAAAGAGTCTAGGACAAGAGGAAACTCTGGTCAGAATAGGACTACGTGCCATAAGAGCTAAGAGTAAAAGAGATGTAGTGTGGCTTTCAAGAAGGTACAAAGAAACTTAATACACAAACCATCAAGACTATAGAAGCATTAAAAGCACTAAGGCTACATTCCTTCCCCCTCAGAATAGGTAACCAAATAATATACATCAATTTTACTTCTACAAGGGTATGGAATTTGCTGTAGGATGTCTTTCTGTATGTTGTGAATATGTGTTGCTCTCACTGGTTGATAAATAAAGCTGTTTTTGGCCAATAGCCAGGCAGAATAAGGTTAGGCAGTACATTCAAACTGAAGATGGAAATGAAGGGTGGAGTCAAGCAGATGCGATCTAGCCACCCAAGGAATAAGATGTCAGGGAACTGGTAAGCCACAGGCCACATGGCAAAGCATAGACTAACAGAAATGGGTTCATTTAAATGTAAGAGCCAGCTGGTAATAAGCCTCAGCCATCAGCCAAACATTTATAATTAATATAAGCTTCTGTGTGTTTTTTCGGGANCTGGTGGGCAGGAGAGAGCCCACTGTTTACATGAATTTTCATCAGATATAGTTTTGTTTGATTGTGTGTGTTGTTTGTTTGCTTGTTTGTTTAAGATAACCTCAGTGTTCATCCCATGCTATCCTCAAACTCAATGATCCTCCTGCCTCAGCCTCNAAAGTACAGGGATGTGTCTTTACACCTTCCTATCTTAGATAAACACTTGAAGAAAGCACTACCATATTTGTTTCCTCTCCCCAAACCTCCCTTCCTTCTCCCTTGCTCCAGACTTGTTTCAAGCAGAGAACATCANGTTGTTTCCTGAGGNCTCTTCGCTGTTCNTCCTTGTATCACCTCCCTTATATTCACAGTGCTGNGGGGCAAACACAGAAGGCATATTGCCCTGTTCCGCCACCCTCAGTGCTGCTGAGCATGGAGTGAGCTAGAGNAAATCGTATGGCTTGGAATGAGGGACACNCACCTTTTGAAACAGTGCGCAGCNGTCAGGACCCAGCAGCTACTCAGAAGAGTGGCTCCACAAAGCAGCCTGCCATCGCCATGGGACAACTTCAGCCGGAGGGAAGCCTGCCAAGGCCAAGCACCTCTAGAAGTCAAGCCACACATTCAAGAGAGGAGAAGAGGAAAGAATAGCATCAGGTAAAATAATGACTTCAGTGAAAGTNGGGGGAAGAACTAAAAGCGAAGTGAAGCCNTTAGGTTCTTCCTACATGGAGAACGATGCCCACACAACTCAATAGACCATAGATATCTGCAACTCTGAAAACTTGTCAACAGGCATCTCTACACATTCCATTCATCTCCGACTCTCTTGGAAGCAAGTTGTGTTCATTATATTCCGTGGGTCTAGTGTAATGTCTCTACTTGCCTTACATCACACATGTAGCTTACTCACATAGCCCTAAAGAAGTACTGGCTTCCCACCAGTGAATTAATATTTCATTTTAAAAATCACTCAATTAAGAAACAAATATCTTCATTCATGCTTTGGCACTTGTGCATTCATACACATACACACACACACACACACACACACACACACACACACACACACACACATGCACACATACATGCACGTATAAGCTACATTCCTTGCTTTGGCTGGGGACCAAGAGTCACTTTAGTGAGTGCACTGTAATCCCTTGCTGTCCCCTCCCCCTCAGTAATGGTGCATAAGGTAAAAATTGTAACTCAAAGTTCTCATTGTATACAAAAACTCATGTGGTCCTTTCAATATTCAAATGCTACACAATGATGTGTACATTTTTGTAAGTTTTTAATCTCAAAAATATGACACTTTACAAAGTAAATGTGCATTAAGTAATGCTATTATTTATATCTGTCTTTT
>LZPO01035036.1:146751-167998 GCA_001675575.1 Neotoma lepida | reverse complement strand
TCAGGTTCTTAACCCGATATCTGACTCCGAGTTTTTATTGATAAAGAATAATGAGATAAATGCTTCAAAAGCAGAAGTAAGTTAAAGAGTACAATGGTCCTGTTTTTTAAAGTGCTATCAATGGAAGCTTTTATTATCTTCCATTGAGTGGCTAGTAAGGAGAGAGGCTAAGTGTAAAGCAGTCCTTGGCTCAAACTCAGAACAAGGCAAAAGAGCTCCTTGAAGGATGAACCTATGTTGTTTGTCCTTTCATAAAGATAGCTATGTAATTCAATTTTCCTTAGTATAATATTCTCAGAAAACAGACTTAAATTTCTGCTCAGATTTCCAGTTGANAAGGAGAGAAACCAGGTTACAAATGGTACAATGGCTACATTTTAAGAGAAGTTACACAAATATTTTTTTTCTCATTTTTAGAGATTCTGAGCTGTGTGTATGTGTACATGTGCCACAGAGGACCTCTAGTGTTAGCCCTTGCCTTCCACCTTGCTTAAAACAGCAGTACCCAGGCTAGCTAGCCTACAGGCTCCTGAATATTCTCAAGTCCTCATCTCTCTGTAAGTCCTCATCTCTCTGTCTCACTGTAGGAGTATTGGAGCTCTACTGTACAAGCATCATGTGGGTTCTACAGATCCAACCCTACCCACTAAGCCTTCTCCACAGCCCCCAATTCTAAGCATTTTTCTATCTCCCTATGAGAATCTTTCTCTCCTAAAATCAAGGGAGATGTCTGATTTTTTCCCCTTACTAACCCAGTTTAAACTAACAACCAGTGAAGCCTTAACAAAGCACTTCAAAATGAATATTCTTCAATTGTTCCTTGACTTTTTTGAGACTTAAGATGGTCATAAGAACATTTCTTTCCTTTCTTGGATTATTTTTTTCAGATATAATATTTGTTCTTTGCTCACATTAACTGTACCAACAATTTACACATGCATCTGTATTCATGTGCAAGTGTGGGAAGATAGGAATGTGTGTTGAGGCCATCAGACAAGCATGTTTTCTGTGTGTGTGTAGGTGCATGTGTACCACAGCACATGTGTGGGGGTCAGAGGATAACTTTGCAGGATTAGGTTTTCTCCTTCTACCACATGGGTTCTGGGACTAAAACTCAGGTTGTCAGATTTGTCAGCAATACCCTTACTTAATGAGTCATGTTCATGCCCCAGTGACAACCTGCAGAGCTGGTTTTTACCTGGTATCTTGTTGAGTCAGGGTCTCTCCTGCTTCTGCTGCCACACTCTGTACTCCAGGATAACCAGCTCTCCTATTTTCCTATCTCTGCCTCCCAAGTGCTGGGATTACAGATGCAAACCACAGCATCTGGCTTTTTACTTAAGTCCCAGAGATCAAACTCAAGTCACCTTGCATGGCTAGTGCTTTTTACCTGTTGCCTCAACTCTGCAGCNCCCTACCTTGTTTTCAGGAGTCTCTCACTGGTCTGGAACTCCCCAAGGAGGCCAGGCCAATAGCTGGCTAGTGAGTCCCAGGGATTTATTTGCTTGTCTCTAATTCCCTGGAATTTTGAACACATAGCCACACATGATTTTGTAGGTTGGTTCTGGGAACCAAACTCAAGTCTTCAGGTTTACAAGACGAGTACTCTACTGACTAAGCTTTTGGCCTAGCCCTCAAAGTACTCATAATTTTAAAAATCTGACACGTAAAAATGCATTTTTCTAAAAAAAGTAATTATGCAGAAATTTACTAATCATAAATCTGATTTTACAAAAGAGCAGTCTATTTTATCTAATTACTACTTCTGAGAGGTACATGAAGATATGTTATGTGTTAAGAATTATTAATTTAAAATTACCTTATAACAACAAAAATAACATTTTCTTTGAGAATAGTTCATGTTCTTAATCTATTTAACCAAACTGAAAATGTTAAGTTCTANTATAAATGAGGAAGAATCTTTGAGAGGACTTCAGCTTCATGAGAACAGAACTAGCTTTGTCTCTCATTAGTGGAGCTTTAGCTATTCCCTTGTGTTTCTAGAAGTTAAAATATAAGACTACTATTTCAGTGGAGGGATTTAACAGCATAAATATGGAAACTTTATTGATTAATATTCAACTTGACCACACTTTATTCTGTTCTCATGGGAAAAAACTCAACACCACAATGATGAAATATGATATATAAGAATTTATGATTAAATTTAAAACATTTAAACAAATGTGATATTTTAAACAATATCATAATGCTACTTTAAAAACATACNTAAGGCTGGCCCAGTGGTAGTAGGTTATCACCCAAGTGGTAAAAACATACATAATTAATATTAGAGGCTAACTAGATTTCCTTTTTTGCAAGGATGTCACATCCATCGTCCACTAGAACTTTCCATTGAAATCATGCAGTCCATATTATACTTGCAATATAAGAGTTGCTTCCAATTTTTTTCCCTTGGAGACATTATGTGTTTATAACACAAAATAAACAATGATCAGAAAATCAACCTAAAATTCTGCTTACTTGCCCCTTGGTGTCCAACCATTCCCATTAGACATCTGGGGAGACCTGTGCAACACCGAGATGAGGCGCAGCCCCACAGTGTCTGGCAGAGGGTGATGAGAATGGCACATTGTCTGCTTGGTCTGAACAGGGGTCACAGCAGGGAGAGCGTCTGCTAAGATAATGTGAATGGAGGAAACAACTATAATTGCCTCATTAAAAGATCTCTGGCCAAATAATCACAAGAAGAAAGGACTAGGAAAACCACCCTAAAATTAGGTCTATAATATGGAAAATGGGAGGGGGTAGAATTTTTAAAGTGCAAAGAGAAGGGGAGCTTGGGTATACTATTGGTTTTACTAACCTCCTTAGGTGCTACCTATATAAATTAACAAAAACTTGGAAGCAATAATTCAGTTCTCCAGCTCTAGCCCTTAGCAGTTGTTCAAAAGTAAGGATGCAAACTCACAACTACCCAGGATACAAATGTGCAATGAAGTGTTATGTGAAGCTTCTAACAAAGGGCTAACACGGGAATAAGAAAGCATACCTACTGGTCTAAATTTTGGAATTTCTGTAAGAAAAACACGTAATTAGAAAGCTTAAAAAAGATTGTTTTAAGGGGCAGGATGTAAAACTTTAACCAGCAAAGTCTCAAAAAGACAAAGCAGAAGAAAGGAACCAACTGTCTCCACCTAGTCAATGCCTTTTCTTCTATTTTCTACCTCCACCTTTTAAAAAGTCTACTTTCCTTGCAATTCACCTAGAGCTATAATTTGATCACTTCAAATTATGAGACAGTAGAAGCATTTGTATTTTATTCAACATTATTAATAAGTATTTCACAGTAAATATTAGGAAATGTTTTTCCAAAATAAGTAAGCATCCAAACTGGTCACAGATTAAAATGTAATGACACTGACACACATTATTTTGCCTTTCCTGATATTTTGGGTTAAGCTGTATGAATGTATTCTATATCATACAGTTAAAATGTATTATGATATAACAGTACCCTAAAATTAAACTTTTTTTCTGAATCCAATAGACACAGTAAAATTAGCTTGTTACACCCATAAGCCAGGTTTAAAAGAAGCAAGTTATTTGATGACTTTGATGTTTTGCACCCAAAATGTGCTGGCTAATTTTTCCATTCCATTTACCATTCCAGTCTTTAAACTGCCTTAATCTCCTGCCCTCAGATGTTGATCTTGTAAGAATAGGGGTCATAGGTCAGGACAGACAGACCTCAAAGGATCTGGCCTATCAATTCATGCCTGAAAGATTTCTCTGCCACAATAGGAACCTACTAAACAGCAAATTCCTAAATCTAATCACACAAGTATCAGGGTGAAACAGTTATTTATTGGAATTCATCGATTTACATCTTTTCAAACACCTCTGGCACTTAAATAGCATTTTAATTTTCTTTTGGAAATAGGTTCTGAAATATAGTAAACATGAAAATTAAAGACTTCTTAAAGTAAAACAGCAAAGTCTAAGCATGGCTTATTATTTTCAGGAATGCTGTTAAGATTTCAAGATACACCATTAGATTTCCAGGGTGAAGGACGACCTACCAGTACCCAATTTGTAGCTCTCCTGTTGTAAGAGTGAAAAAGGGCATCATGTAAATATTTTCCATGGGATAAATAAAACATACAATTCTTCATTAAGTAATGCCTGCCAATTTTTATAAGCCCGAATCTCTTCCAAAACTTTCTTACAAATTCAAAATGATTTCAGCCCACAAAATTACAGTTCTGTAAAAATTAACTATCACACATCTCATGTAAAAACCAGGGTCCTGTGTGCGTGTGTGTGTGTGTGTGTGTGTGTAATTCTGAGTTGAGTTTAAACCAGATATCATATAATTAGATTCTATTTTTATTCACCCTGGTCTTTTTGGCCATAAAGATAGCATATCACAATGCCAGGAATGCAAAACTCAGAATCAGTATAAATAAAAACCATTTAATTGTACCAAATAAAGGAATTCCCTGAATTTCCACTCAAAAAAACCTTAGCAATTAATATTCTTTAGAAACAAAATACTACTTTTAAGCTCTATAGAAGATGAAAAAGGAAGTACTAATATGCTGATATGGTTTAAAAAATTAAATATTGCACCAAATTAATTGGAAGCACTGGAATACTCTCTCAGTTACTTTTAAAAATCTAAATTATTTTTTAAAAATTCAAGTCACGGATGTTAGAAAAGGCCTTCCATTATTATCAGAGTATGTGGTTGGGTCAGGAAATGTGGAAGGTTAAAGAGAACAAAGACAACAGTCACTACGCTGGGTGGAAACACCAGCAAGAAATTACAAGACAGAAAAAGAGAAACTGTAAACAGAGAAGTCCTAGAACCAGATATCTATACTCACAGATACATCTTCTGTATGTGAATTCACTACAAATGTCCTTAAAAGTTACATATATTTCATTTACTAATTATTTAGTATCAAGTCACTTCATCTGTACAAAGATTTCTAGAACATTAGTCTCANTGCAAGTCTGTTTAGTCATTCCAAACATCTGCAAGTATAAACTAAAATTTCATAATGAAACAGTTAATTCCATAATGTAATCTGACAGTATTAATACGTGTAAATACAATGGCAGACAAAATTATCATTTTATTAGCCTACCTCAAATTTAACTGTTAAAATTGACTTCTTGTTTTCATAGTAAACTGTGTTCTTTAGAGAAAGGTACCAAGACTAGGCTAGTTTTTAAGAAAAAAGCATAAGGTCTCTAATTTTTCATTAGCCATCTTCATTTTATAATGAGGAAAGTTACAAGGGTTTTGTCTCCTTACTCTTCTGAAGATGAACATAAATTAAACAGTAAATATGAAATTATTTCATCTGAAATTGTAATAAAATCTTTTCTAAAGTGGAAGACTTAACCATACAGAATGAACACTCTCATTTTAACAGACAGTATCTAAACAATTCATATGATTCATAAACAAAAATGAATCAATCTAAATGTTATACTAAATATAAAGCTAACTAATTGGATCATTAAGTAAATGCAAAATATCTAACTATAATAAGAATTCTCTTTTTTATTTTTTTTTGTTTGTTTGTTTTTTCGAGACAGGATTTTTCTCTGTAGCCCTAGCTGTCCTGGAACTCACTCTGTAGACCAGACTAGCCTCAAATTCAGAGATCACTTGTCTTTGCCTTCCACGTGCTGGTATTAGAGAGTCTACTTTTTAAACAAAGGACTCTTAAATATGACATCAACCAAAGGTTAGTTAAACTGTCCTCATCAAAATCAAATATTTTTACACTACAAGATTATCTATGAGAGAGAAAAACAGACTACAGAATAAAAGAAAATATTTAGAAAAAGTTTATCTGGCAAATGTCCTGTATCACAATGTATATTAAAAGCTCTCAGAGTTACAACAAGAAAATAAACATCTCAGTTAAAAAATAAAAAANAGGGCAAAGACATAACCAGTTCACCAGAGGATAAAGACAGCAGCATCAAAATGCCTTGAACAATGTTCAGCATCAGCAGCCATAACCATGACAATACACCCTCATTACAACCATGACCACTACATATACAGGGTAGTTAAGCTTATGTTCAGTTGAAAAACATCAATTACTGGCAAATATGCATAGCAGGTGGCTCGAACACTGCTGACAGAAATACAGATGAATGTGACTCCTCTGTAAAACCAAGGTAAACACATACCTACGACCACAGTATATTACAGCTGTTCCAATCCCAAACCAAAGATAAATGTGCATAAAAACTCATACTTGAGTCTTTATAGATGCTGTTCATTACTGCCACAACTGGAAAATACCCAAATCTCTTAACAGATGAATTAGATAGACACTATTATAGCCTAATAATGGAATATTACCCAAGAATATAAAAGAATGAACTACTGACACATTCAACATCGCAGATAAATTTCAAAAGCATCATGATGAAGGAAAAGAAAAATTTCAAAAGGTTATGAAATAAATAAGTCTGTTCATATGCCACCCACAAAAACAAAACCAGTCATAATATGAAGGAACACATATTGGTCACCAGGGTTATAGATAGAGGCGGGTAGCTATAAAAGGCGGTGAGCAGTTGTTTGTTGAGTGTAATTGACTGTTCTGAGTAAATCATAATGGTGAGAGGAGCAATGTATGCATGTGAACATTCACAGAACTGTGCATAAAAAAATATAAATTGTTATGACAATTTGATAAATAAAATAAAGCAAAACAAGCAAAACATACAAAAATGTACCAATGTTAATTTTTCTCTTAAAATAATTAACTGTAAGTTTGCCTTTTTCATGCTTCAGTAAACCAAATCAACTACTTACTGTCATTTTTTAACTATCCAGTATTAAGACCAAGGCCTTGCATAAAACAAGGCAAGAGCTTTCCCATGAATCCATATCCCCAGCCCTAACACCATTATTTTCAAAATTTTGTAAGCTCCAAATTCAAAAGTGGCTTACACCAGCATCCAAATCTCTAAACGTGCTTTTCTTCCTCTTGCATTGCTTATAAGTTAGGAGAACTGTACTAAGTTTTTTGAAGCTTGAATCTAACCACATTCTTTCTGTCTACCTTCATTTAAAGGCACTAGAAGAATGAGAGGTATGAGTTTTAAAACACTGGGATGAATATAGATTGTAGTTTGTATTTGTATACTGGTCCCTTAAAGTTAGATTGAGGTTATTCATCTTCAGCAAGGTTGTCATGGAAGTCATATTGTGCAGTATTCTGTCATCAGATACCATATACTTTACGTTTTCCCATTACTGATAATTTTTATCTTTGACCATATGACCAAGATGTTATGAGACAGACTTCTCTATTTATTTACTTTTGTAATTAGTAAGCATTTTGTTGGGGGAGATGCCTTAACACTGTAAGTAATCCATTCCTCATCACACTGGAAATTTTTCATTTATTTCTAAATCAGAGCCATTGGTTTCCTCCCCATGATTTATAATCTATAGAACTGTTTTCGACTTCAGTGTTCAAATTTCCACTCCTAGCAACATCTCCTAGCCAGCTTTTACACCTATTTGACAGGCCTCTATCATTTTTTAGATACTGTTCATCATCTAACTCCATCTTCATGTAGGCTAAGAGTAAACCACCCACAATTATAGTCAGACCTCAGAGCTGTGCTTTCAGTTTCATCTTTAACCCAAAGAATCACTGCAGCCACTGTTTTCTCTCCTGCATGNTAGCTCTTCTTTTTCTATTAAACCATTCCCCATGAACACATACACATTCTGTAATTTCTTAGCCTTTAGAAAATGCCCCCATACTGCATTTGCTGCTTCTGCTCCTTATCATTTTCTGCTGAACAAGACACACAAGCTTTCACTCCCAGCAGTCTGCAGAGCTGTTCTTGTCATGTCCATTAGTCACTTCTATGTTGCTAAGTGGTTGGAGTCTCGGTGGTCATCATGATCTTTACCATCAGCATCTCTGAACAGTTCTGGTACCCACCTCCTTGATTTCTCCTTCCCAGTCCTCCAAAGCAAAACCCTTCTAGGTGACCTTCCTGTTCCCATTGCTTCCCCATTCTCTTTCACTGCTCCTTCTCAGTGCTCAATTTTCCATTATGGGTATAAATATAATTTCACTGAGTACTGTTGAACTTTTACTTTCAGCCCTAGNACTCCATATCATGTACCTTTCCACCTAATTTGTAACCCTCTTGCATATTCATCACACGTCCCACACCAAGCTGTCGATGTACTGATCCGTCTGCAGTTTTTCCCATGTTGCAACTGGTCCCTCCATCTTTCTTGTTGCCCAAGCCAAACAAACCTTGGAATCATCCTGGACTCTTCTTCTCTCACAGTCCACATCTGATCCATCAGTAAATCCTGCCGTCTCCACCTTCAAAACATATAGGAATTTCGCTCACGACTTCTATGTCTACCACCCCAATCCAAACCACCGCCATTTCTTTCTGGTACACTGGAAAAGCATCCCTTATTGATTTCTCAGCTTCCATCCTTGCTTCTCCAAATAAACTAAAGGAACAGCTGTCAGGAGGTACCTTATGGAATGCCACAATTTAGATCCAAATGCTTGTGAAGAGCTCATGTTAAAGGCTTGGCCCCGGGCAGCAATGATCAGAAGTAGGGCTTTTGGGAAGTGGTTCACTTTAATAATATCACTGGGTTCATAGCTTAACAGGAAACTGGACTTAAGAAGGTGGGGCTTAGTTGGCAAAAACAGATTACTGAGGATGTAACTTTGAGGCCTCTGCCAATTCTCTCTCCTTTTCAACAGTCATGAAGTGAGCAAAATAAATTTCTCCTCTTTTAAGTTAATTTTCTCAAGTATTTTGTCATAGCAACAGAAAGCCAACTGGCATAAAGAGGTAAATTAGATTATGAGATTATGCTGCTTCTTAAACTCATCTAATGATGTTCCATATTTTTTTAATAATCAAAGTTCATATTGCAGCAGTCAAATGTTAGAAAAGACAAAAACCACTGAAGTCCATAGCTATGTAATTAGAAAAGACTAAATAATATTCAAAAAACTATCTTGCTTTTGTTTTATAATTCTGCTCTAGTTATTCTGGACAGCAGTTTAGAACCAGGTTCCAAAAACTTTCAGTACATAATCTTTGGTCCAGATTTTCAATTGTAAATATTTATTCTAAGGATATAATCAGACAATATTTCAAAAATGTACACATAAGAATTGATACAGTGGTGCTGATTTCAAAGCACAGAAAACAGATTCAATAGCCCTGACAGCATTGCTTGTAAATTTTGGCAGATTCATATAGTGAAAATGTATGCAGCTGTTAATTAATGACATCCAAAAGTTGGTTTAAAAAAAAAAAAACAGCATATAGTTTATGACTTCTGCCTGCATTTGGGATTTCAAGTGACTTCCCCCGCAACATCAGTTTTTTAATGTTTGGATTTTCAAAGTGTGAGTTGTCATTTTAAAAACAGACAAAATAGTAAGCATACTCTCACTGGTAAAAGCACATGGCTAATCAGAAAACTGTACACAGAGAGAGGCATTTCTTCTGTGAGAATCTGAGCTCCTCCTCTGGTCTTCCAACAGTCTGAGGTACGGTAGTCATAGCACTATCCCACGCTTCATGCTAACTGTGGCTCAGTACTCTGAAGATAGTCCAAACTGCAAAACAAGACTNTCTTCTTGACACAGTCTCTTCAGCTACACAGTGATGCCATTTTCTTTCAGATAGGCTCTATAAAACCCATAAGCAAATTGATAAGAAAATGTTACAAATATTTCCCAAATACACTCACAGGTAAGCCAAGTACAGTTACCTGTCTCCCTTTGGTTTTCTTTTCTGCAGTGTCTTTCCTTTAGGTCTTCTTTCACTGCCTAAGCAGGGGCTCCCACCTGGTCCTGTTACCCGTATTGACTCAAGGCCTTTGGGGGATTTTTTAAATGTAAATTCCACTGGCTCTCCTTCTTTCAAGCTTCTAAATCCTTCCATGAATAGTTTGCTCTGTAAAGATTAGGGGAAAGAGAGAGAGAGATCATGATTATCACTGCTTCATAAATCACCTGAATAATTTTAAGATTATCAAAACAAAGAAATTCTGTTATCCATTACAAAAGTATAGATTTTGTTTTATTTTATTGAAGTTTGATAAACCTTTCAACGCTGGTAGTTAAAAGCCTATACCACATTGCAAAAAGCAATTTAGTGATACAGAAGTGTAAATGTATACATTCTTGTCCTATCCATTCTACCACAAAGGTTCTAATATAAAGGCAAAGTGATACCGCTATCCTGACCTGAGCTCAGTCCTCAGGACCACATGGGAAAGGAGAGAACTGACTTCCAAGCTGTCCTATGAGCACCATATTCACACGCACACACACGCGCACACACACACACACAGGTATGTGCAATAAATAAGTGCAATTAACACTTTTAAAAAGAAGATCCTACTATATATAAACTCACATAGAGATTCATTTTTTTAAGCAACTACAGCACTGTCTGGTAAAAGGAATTATATCAGCCTTAAGAACATTTTAATCCAATTTATTAAACAAATTGTACTACAGCTATATAATATAATATTACCAAGATTATCATTATTAAGATTTTTATTTAGCTCTGGGCAGGTGGTTTTTCTGTTACTGCCTTACCCACTGCTCACTCTGTAGTATGTTAAATAATGTCTTTTTTTTTCTTTAAAAAAATAAAGATATTTAGTGCTACATGTATTGATGTAGGAAGATAAACATGTGATATTGCTGTGTCTAAAAAAAATAAAGAACATGTGCTTACCATAATGCCATCAATAGTTTTTCTTTTATTTTTGAGAGTATACCATATTTATATCATTTCTTCCTGCCCTTTCCCCCCTCCAAGCCCTCTTATATACCCCTCTTTGCTATCTTTCAAATTCATGGCCTCTTTCTTCATTCATTCCTATTACATTCAGTAATGTAATATTTAGTGATATGTGTATATATTATATACACATGTATATATATTATATATGTATATATACACATATCACTAAATATAACCTGCCCAGTCTGTATAATGTTGTTTATATGAATGTTTTCAGGGATAACAAAACAATTTTTAAAGTCTCATATTTATTTTTGTAGAGATGGAGTACAGAGCAAAACAGTAAATCATAGGGTCACTTTCTCTACTCTGTTGTAAAGCAGAAAGTTTTCTATGATACTTTATTGTGTTTTGGGAGTACTTTCTACTAGGACAATTGACTTTTATAACATAGTTATTATTTTAAAATTTTTTTCTCAATTNCAAAATTATAACCTGGGTTTCAAACATTCCTTCACTCTTTTAATATTACCTTTTCTATCAAGGTGAATAAATATGCTGATTCAAAATGTACTAAGATAATTAAATTACTATTTATTTACCTGTCTGGATTCCTTTTTGTGTATTTTGCAAATCTAACTCGGAAGATCTTGCAATTTGCAAGGATTTTTCTGATCTAATGTGGAAGACCTCAAAGTGTATAAAGACTNTTCTGATCTAATATGGAAGACTGTGCAGTTTTTAAACACTTTTCTGCATTGTGTGGCAAAAGAAGAAACAGTTACTGTCTTTTCTCTGATGCATAAACTCGGGCACTTTGTTCTTAATAACAGCAGACCTAAAAAAGAGACTGTGAAGCAGGGCTTGTGCTCTAGTCAATGTGTAAAATGTTGCTTCTCCTTGGAACAGCCAACTTATCATATTAGTATCAGAATTGGCCTCCCCTTCCCAACTATCTCCAGGATAAAAATCTTAATGCTGCTTAATCCAGCAATGTCCTGACTTAGTTGATCAGAGGCCAGAAAACCATTACTTCAAGTTCACAATCCTAAAACTATCTGCTAGAGTTTAGACCTGTTTTGCACCCTGCCCCCAAGAATTCACAGCTCCCAAGCTGGGAAANAGTATGCTGTTTTCTGGAGGCTGGGCCTACCAGGAGGCCCACATGTCAAATGGACTCATGCTTTCTAAAGAGATTGTGGACTGCAGTCTCTCTGACTTCCTATTTTATAATGTAATATCTTGTATTGCTGTGTATTCCCACCATGATGCTGTCTACCCACTAGACCTTCTCCACAGGCAGAAAGAGTACCCTCAGGACCTGAGTGTGGACTTTGAACGTCCTGAACTATGTATGAATTACATAAGTCTCTTTTATGTATAAATTTTGTCTTAATTACAGTAAAAATAAAATGGCTGCTAGATACAGTAGTCCCCTTAACCCCCACAGTTTGCTTCCCACAGTTTCTATTACCTAAGGTAGTAGTAGTCAGAAAATACTGAATGGAAACATTCAAAAATAAGTGATAAGCTTAAGATATAAATCAATTTGAGTAATGTGATGAAATTTCTGGCATCCCACCCCATTGCAAAGAGGATGAATCATCTCTTTAGTATCCTGTGTTTCTACTTCCTACCTGATCATTAGTGACTAGTCATCATGGTTATCAGATCAGCCTGAGGTACTGCACCACTTCTGCTCAAGCCGCCCTTCCGTAACTTAAAAATGGCCCCTAAGGAAAATGGTAATGTTGACAATGCAATTATGCTAGAATGATGCTACAGTTAAAAGGTGAAAGGTAATGACTTAATAAGGGAATAAAAATATCCACAAGTTGAGGTTGCAGAGGTCAACNATGAAACACATCTATCCATGACACTGCTGAAAGGAAAGGGGAATTCACTGTTCCATGTCACACACATGGAAGTTAGGGCCACAAAGCATGGTGCTGAGTGAAGACGAAAAGGACANTGCATTTGTAACTAGCTTAAATACGGAAGCACAGTCTATAGAGGGTTTGTTTACAGTGTTTCCCCTGCATCCTCCTCCAGCACCCAATGGGCATCTGAGAATATATATTCCACATAAAAAAGGCTATAAATAGCCAAATAATTACATGGGATGCATAACAATATTACTTCAAAATTTAGTGCAAAGGGAGACTACTCATTATGAAAATAACACGTACAGGAAGAGAAAAAAAAAACTGGTTTTGGTACAGGTCATCTGATAGTGAAATTTTTCAGGCTGAAGTCTGTAATTTGACAGACTTTTTCTGCTGTCTGGTGGAATGTGGAGAGGGAAAGAGATCATGACTAAATCATCTCTGTTAAAGTGATTTGAAAAATTCTAAAGCAGCTTTCTTTCCTCCCTTCTCACTAAATAAAGCTCACTTATCTTAAATTAGGAGAAGTAGAGTTAATAGTTGACTAACAGAACTAAGGCTGTTTCAGCNACAGCTCTCCTATGTTCACACTTTGTTTCTGTAACAAGCATAGTCTACAGTATATTGGTGTATTTTTACTAACTTACTGACTTTATTCTTCATTAAGATAGGCATAGTTTTTAGTTTATACTCAGGCCTAAGGATCCCCAGATCCAACAGGGTGGCAAGAGAGAAGAGACTGCCACCAAGCTGTCCTCTGAACACCATATGGCATGCCTACACACTACATACATATACTGTAAAATTTTAAAACAAAGTTTTGTTTTAAATCACATGTCTTTGTAATTAAAGAGAACTCTTAGTATATATTGTTTAAATATCAAAATAACTCAAATATAGATGGTAAATATTTGCTGAAAGGAGAACTATATTATTTTATCTCAAAATTAACCTTTAACCCTGATCTACTAATTTTTATGAATGGCTCCATTGTTTTAGATATATATATTCTAATGTTCAGCTGCATGTAAACCAGTTACTGATCTTGTGCATACTTACATCATAACCTCTCTTCCACTTGCCACTTCCGTTTCCCTGGATTGCTACTCCCCTATTTCAGTCCCAGTAACTTCTACTAGAATAACAGTAATACTTTCTTGAGAGCGATTGCAGCATTGAGTCCTCTCTCTAATGCCCTGAATGTTGTCTCTGAATTATCTCTGCCTGTTAGTCTCCTCTCAGAAATATAACACTGCCTTCTTAGACTACAGGTTAAGANCACTTACTACTCTTGCAGAAAACCAAATTCAGTTCCCACCACCTATACAGCAGCTCACAATCCTCTGTAACTCCAGTCCTAGGGGATCCAACACCATTTGGTCAGCACTGCATGTACATGGTACACTTACATGCACACCGCAAAACACCCATACACACAAAATAAAAATAAATATTTATTATTTTAGACAAAAAAGGGGAAATGTGGAGATACATTATGTACCCTAATATGTGGTGATTATATTATGTCCCCCAAAATATTGTGTACCCTAATAAAACTTATTTGGGGTCAGAGAACAGAACAGCCACTAGATTAAACATAGAGGTTAGGCAGTGGTAGCACATGCCTTTAATCCTAGCATTCCCGAGGCAGAGATCCATCCAGATCTCTGTGAGTTCAAGGCCACACTGGAAACAGCCAGGCATGGTGGCACACACCTTTAATTCCAGCACCTGAGATCTCATGTCTTTGCTTGAGAAAGACACATGCCTTTAATCCCAGAAAGTAGTGGCAGGAAGCAGAAAGGTATATAAGGTGTGGAAACCAGAAGCTAGAGGGCCCTTAAGCTAGGCTTTGAGCAGCAGTTGAGCTGAGATTCATTCGGGAGAGGACTCAGAAGCCTGCAGTCTGAGGAAACAAGATCAGCTGAGGAGTTGGCAAGGTGAGGTTGGCTGTGGCTTGTTCTGTCTCTCTAAAATCATTCAGAATTTACCTCAATACCTGGCCTGGTGTTTTCAATTAATAAGACTGTTTAAGATTCGCTCTACACTAATAAATTTGCCTGAGGATCAGAGGACAGAGCCAGCCACTAGATTAGACATAGAGGTCAGGCAGTGGTGGCACACATCCTTCCATTGTAAGTAATACGTAAACAATTTCCTCAATCTATAGTTTACCATTACATGGATGACATTTTACTAGCTGACTCAAATGCAGATACTTNAGAAAGAATGCTTGAAGAAGTAAAGAANATTTTGCCTTGTTGGGGATGACAAATTGCTCCTGAAAAGATACCAAAAGGAGATTCTATTAATTATTTAGGATACAAAATATGTCTACAAAAAATTAGACCCCAAAATGTGCAAATTAGGAGAGATTGATTATGGACTCTCAATGACTTTCAAAGATTATTAGGAAACATTTCCAATCCATGGACCACTATTGGGGTAAGAAATGATGAACTGAGTAATTTGTTCAAAACCTTAGAGGATGACAAGGACTTAAATAGTCCAAGAGAATTATCAGCTGAAGCTGAGAGAGAATTGGCTTTGGTGGAAAAGAAAATACAGGATGCACATGTGGATTGTTTGGATCCAAAGCTTGATTGCATTTTGGTTATTTTACNNTCTAAGCATTCTCCTACAAGAATTTTAATGCAGAAGGAAGATATTATATTGGAATGGATATTTCTACCAAATAAACAGAGTAAGAAATTAAAGACTAATATGGAAAAGATCTCTGAGTTGATTTTAAAAAGAAAATTGAGACTTTGTCAATTAGCAGGAATAGACCCAGCAGAAATTGTAGTACCTTTAACTAATGATGAAATTGACAAATATGGGCAGAAAGTGAACCTTGGCAAAGACCTTGCAGTAAATTTTTGGGAGAGATTAACAGCAAATATCCCAAAAGCCATATAATTAAACTTATAAAGAGAGCTAACTGGATCCTGTCTCGCATTGTACAGGAAACACCAATATCTGGAGCCCCTACATTTTATACAGATACAAACCAAAAAGGAAAGGCAGGTTACAAATCAAAAAATTTAAGTAAAGTAGTTCAAAGTCCTTATAATTCTGTCCAAAAATCGGAATTATATGCCATTCTGGTGGTATTAATAATGGATTTTTCAGAAACTCTCAACATAGTTAATGTAGGGCAAAGGGGCTGGCTAAAGAAACCCACCCTGACCCTGGATAATTGTCATTGTTTAGGACGGTTGGTTACAAGTTGTTATTGTTAATGGTCAGGAAAAAGGCTAAACAGAGGATATTGGATTTAGGGTTCTTGTTTGAAAAGAAAAAGAAAAGAAAAGAAAAGAAAAAAGAGGCTATAGATATGATAAGATAAAAGGTAGATTATTGAATCTACTCTGAAAAGGAAAAAGAGAATGTGGATATGATAAGATAAAAAGGTTGATTATTGAATCTATTTTTAGAGAGCAACTACTAGTTTTAAATATTTTACATTGGATTGGATATTTGTATATTGTATCCAAATTTTGTTCAAAATATTGTACCTATACAGCTCATTTAACAATGTAATGCAAATTGCTAGCCCTTATATTGGAATGGATATATTCGGATATATCAGATATAAAGAAATGCAAGTTAGTATTTAGTCATCTATTACAATTGAACATGTAGTCAGGTTATGCTTTTAAGATCAAACAGATATATTTTAGATAGACAGGTCATCTTCAAACACTTCAGAGATCTACAGAATATGGCATTTAAGATGTTTTAATAACAGATTCTTTCTTTTTTTTAAATGACATTGAGACATGTCTGCTCCTGGCAGCACCAATCTACTTCAGAGAAGATGCTGGGCATTGAAGAAACTCCTTATGGAGTTTACTTTCTTTGTGGCAAAAGTTAGGCACTGGGCAAGAAAATGCCCTTGCCTCAACTGCTGACAGTATCCTGTCCAAATGGACAAGCAGTATAAAAAAGAAAGGACTGCTGAACCTAGCCAAGACAAGGTAGGAAGGTCCTTTAGAAAATCTGCTTCACAGATGAGTCTGTCAGATATGCTAGGCCTGTAGGCTGAAGATGGATGCCCCAATGTTGCAGAGGAACCTTGGGTGACTGTCCAGGTAGTCAGCTGTTTCTGTCATTTCTCACATTTTTTGGAAGTCGCTTGTTTGTACTTCCTGCTTACTGAGTTAATATTATTTTCTTCTTAGGTCTCTGAGGGAGCTGAAAACTAGATAGCTATAGTTTTCCTTGTTAATATATTCAGAAAAGAAACTCACTAAGAGGTGTAAAGTGTGTAAGTTTGAAAAACATCTAAGATAGTTTTTGGTTGGTAATACAAGCTAGGATAGAAAGTGAATTAGGTACAACATTTTGGACTTACCAAAATAGGATAAATAATGGAATATTTTCACTGTATTGGCTTACATTTTCATCTATATCATTTCTTTGGACAAAACAACAAAACAAAAAACACTTTACGTAAGAGAGAATCACAACTATTGAGTGAGTAAATGAACAAAGGAATGAAGATAATTTAGAACTAAATGCTAACCTGCCTATAAGAAAATTTCATGTGTACAAGGGGCATATTAATTGTCAATCTGCATATCAGTTAGCCTATCCAGCACTGTTAATTTGCATTCCTCTTNTTCCAACTGAGGTTCTTTTTTCTCCTGCTCCTTTTGGTCCAATTTTTAATTTTTAAATTACATTTATTTGTGTATATCTGTATAAGTGTGTGTGAAGTGTGGGCACATGCATGGCACAGTTCTCATGAGGCTGTCCAAGGACAACTTGCTTGTGGGAAATTGGTTCTCTCCTTCCACCATGTGGGATCTGGGCATAGAGGTCGAGTTATCAGGATAGGTGGCAAGCACCTTTACCCACCTAGCAATTTCACCAACCCTACTCCAATTTTTTAGATATTCTGAAAAGTGATGAAATATGGGCTTCCAATGGGCTCAATATATNNTTGAGACAGAAGGGACAGAATCAGACTGGTTGGAACAAAAGGAAAAAGAGCCAATAAAAATTAGAGGCGTCTTTTTTTTCTTTGAGGAAAGACTTCAAGAACCCCAAAGTTTGATATGATTGATGAATGTCAGAACTAGGGGTTCTTGTTAGAAGCACGGGCAAAATTTTCTTGGGAAAAAGAAGGTTTAAATATACATATANACATTCTCCAAAAGACAACTATTGGAAAACTACCCTTCTGGCTTCCCATAAAGTAAGCTGATTCACATTTACAGTTTAAGGATGCATACTGTGAAACAACCTGGTTTTTACTGTCTCTATCAAGAGTAATTTTTCTTATTTGCCTCCACACAAGAATTTTACTGTCATAAGTATACTGAATATTTATTTTTGTACAATGGCTCATTGAGGAACTAGAAACTTAATAAAATAGACTGATTTACCCACATAAAAACTAGTTTTCACCCCCTTATAATATTACCTCATCTAGAATATGTGAACAATCAAAAAGGTGCAATAAATTAAGCAATGGAACAGAGTGTTGCCCCAAACTCTAATCCCAGCATTTGGAGGCTGAGGTAGGAGGGATCCTAAGTTCAAAGCAAACATGGGACACAGAATGAGTTNCAAGCCTACTTGAGCTACATAACAACAACCCCAAAATAAAGCAAAATGAAGCAGAAAAAAATTGGATGAATTAAAAAGGAATTTAATAAATACAGAATGCAGATAGTGGTGGTGGACACCAACAATCCCAGCACTTGGAAAGTAGAAAAAGGAAGATCAAGAGTTCAAAGTCATCCTCAGGAACCATGTATTCCAGGCCAGCCAGGACAAGTGAAACCCTATCTCAAAAAAGAAAAGAACGAAAAATCTGGTCNTTTTTATGCATTAGAATAGTATCATATTTTAATTAGAATGTTAAATTCATTTATATTGTAATTACTTTTGTGATTAGATTTACATATACCCATTTAATTTTCTGCTTATCCCATTTTGGGGTAACTTTTCCTTGCATTCTGANATAACTCAAGGGTTAGAGAGAAAAGGGCAGATAAATCAGAAGTTCAATATCTTCCTCATCAGCCTAGAATACATAAGATTGTAGAAAGAAAGGAAAATGGAAAGGAAAGAGAAAAAAACACAANCCACAAAAATTAGAATCAAGGTGGGTTTATCACCACAGTCCTACATTAAAAAGTATAGCAAAACATGATGAATTTTTTTTTTTAAAAAAGTCAGTAAAATCAACAACTTAGAAGAAACCGTCAATATTTTGAAAAATGAGACAATGTGACAAGGTTTTATGGTTTTCATCTATGGTCCCTGGCTCATGATTCCTATAGCCATTGTTATTTCCTATGTGATGAGAATGATATCGGGGTGTTTCAGGCCTTAGAACCCCCAATCTCTTCCCCTCTGACCTTCTCCTCTCTCCTTTGACTTGTTCTCTTATTTTCCACAAGGAAGATCACAGAGATTTAAAACATCCTATTCTCTATTTGCCTTAGAACTTCCAGCCATTAAGAAAGTCTCTGACCTATCTTGTCTGGCAATAGTTCACAAGATGTTCATTCAGAAATGGTCCTGTCTATCTTCCCGAAGGAGGAAAATTGTTAAGAATCTGAATTGGTAGGCTTTCTCACTGTAGTTTGGAAACTTTATTATATCTTTTGGTCCAATAATATTCTGTACCATTGCCCATGCTTCANTTATGTTTATGCAACAAAGTCCTCATAAAAACTCAAAAGATGGGCAGGGTTTGAAAGAGTTGAACACATGGAAGGATGGCAAGTTTGAGGTCAGTCTGGCATACAGGTAAGTTACAGGGCAGCCAAGCCTATACAAGGAGACCCTTTCTCAAAACAATGACAACAAAACACTCTAATGTTTGTGAATATATATATATATATATATCAATATTAAGCTGTTAACTCTGTGTAGTTAGTTTGAGCTAATTCAGAAGAAAAAATTTCTAGATAACTTACCAAAGAAACAGAAAACCTANCAGACCAATAACAAATAATGAAAATGAATCAGCAATAAGAAGTCTCCCATTAGAGGAAACTTTAAAACCNAATGGTTCCAATATTAACTCTATCAAATATTTTTTTAAAAAAAGAACCAATACCAATTTGTCTTAACATACTCTATAAAGTGTGGCTACCCTGATACCCAAACCAAACAAGAATACAATTTAAAAAGGAAGCTACTAGCCAATATCCTTGATGAACACAGATGTAAAAATCTGCAACAAAATTCTAGCAAAACAAACTGACCAACACATTAAAAAGATCACTCACCACAATAAAGCAAGATTCAACACCAGTATGCAAGAAAGGCTCAACATAGCCAAATCAATAAACACAATGGACCATATTAACAGAATGGAAGAAAAAAACCAATCATCTCAATAAAATGCAGAAAAGGCAACTGACTAAATTCAACATGATAAAAACAAAACTATAGAAGAAACATACTTAAACACAGTAAAAGTCATTTCTAATAAACCAACAGTTAACATTATACCAAAACTGGGAAAAGCTGAACGTGTCCTCAGTAGGAAACAGAATAAGACCAGGACATCTACTTTTATCACTTTGATTAAATACTGAGAGTCCTAGCCAGAACAATCCAACAAGAGTAACAAAAGTGGGAAGGGAGAGAAAGTGAAATCATTACTTTTTGAAGATGACATGATCTTACATATGGAAAACTCCAAAGAAAGAGTCTATGAAAAAAATTTCATAAGAACTACTAAATGAACAAAGTTGCAAGACACGAACATGAAAATTGGTGCTGCTGTATGACAACAGCAAATTATTTAACGTAGAGACAAACAAAGCTCAAACAAAAATATAATATCCAAGAACAAAGAGGTGAAAGAGCTCTATAAAATTATAAGACACTGAAAAGGAAACTAAAGATGATACACAAATGATGGAGAGAGATTCATTTTCATGGATTAGAAGAAATAATAGCATTAAAATGTCCAGATTGACAAAAATGACCTTTACATTTGATAGTATCTCTATCAAAATATCAATGACATCCCAGGCCCTCCCCTACTTCCCTATCTACCCAACTTCATGCTCTTTCTCTTGGGTGTCCAGTTCATGCTGGCTGACTATGCTTGCCCTGGAGTGCGGCTGATACAGCATGTCACTTCGCTGGAAAAAAAAAAAAATCCCTGATTTCCCCTCTCACAACAGCTAGGGATGGGATTTTGTATGTCTTGAGCATATGCAGGTCCTAAACATAGCATGGAACAACAAAAAACTCCAAGTAGCTAAACCAATCTTATCAAAAACAACAGGAAAGAAGACATTACACTATCTGACTTCAAATATAATACCAATTTGTAACAATCAAAACTGACAGGAATGGGCATGAAACCAAAATTGGAAAAGAATAGATTAGAAATAAACCAACACATGTATAGCCAGTTTTTGTTTTAAATGATACTAAGAATGCACACTGAAACAGAAGTCTATTTTTTTAGACTTATTTATGTATATGAATGACTTGTTTGTATGTATGTATGTGCACCATGTGCCCACAGAAGTCAGAGGAAGGTGTTGGCTTCCCTTGAACTGGAGTTACAAATGGTTGTGTGCCACCGTGTGGATACAGGTAACTGGACT
>LZPO01035036.1:85597-130229 GCA_001675575.1 Neotoma lepida | reverse complement strand
AAAAAAAGGGCAATTTGGCAAATATCCAAAAATTAAACCTACTTTTAAATTTTAGTGATATAGACAGCACACAATTAACAGGGAATGATAAATGTGCAAAACTCTTTATGTAAATTTCATGTGGTACATTGATTCTCAACAGATGCTTTTGAAATTTTTCTAATCTCTTATATCTCCAACCCTACTGCTAAACAAGTAATGATTCTCCCATGAATGTTTAATGGCATATTTGATACTAATGACAAAAGTAAAATAACAAAACTGAAGACATGCCAGAATTTTATTTGCTTAAGAATGTTCCACGGCAATTTCTTTGCTGAAGTGGATATAGGTTTTGAATAGTGTAAAATTATTCTCTATATTTCTGTGCTAATTGCAGACTAAAGAGATGGCTCAGTGGTCAAGAACACTCTTAAAACTACTCTTCCAGAGGATTCAGGTTCAATTCCAGCACACAAATGGATCACAACTGTCTGTAATTTGAGTTTCAGGGGTCCAATGCCCTTTTCTGGCCTCCTCAGGCAGGACATATACATGGTGCACAGACATACACGTAGGCAAACACTAACACACATAAAAATATATAAAATATAAAATATTAAATTTATGCTATTTATCATACAAGTACTGTCAACAATATACATTATAAATTTTAATCTGCAACAGTAACTTTCTAAGTGTCTAGACAATGAACAAAACAATGCATCAAGCCATGATTTGTNGTGTATTCCAATCAGGGCCAGTGTAAACAATGTGATGTCATTTAGATACCACTCCATAGTGATAAACTGTAGATGTAGAGAAAAAATTTCTTAAACTAAAAAAAGACAAGCTGAAAAATAGAAAAACACAGAAATCTGTTTAGAATAAAGCTTGTATGGTATAAGAGACTTTATAAAAAAATGAGAAATAGTTAAGCCTAACTATTTTTATATAGGTTTGATAAAAAGTAAAAAGCCGTGAAAACCTATTATAGGAAAAGGAGAATTTAGTCAAATACAGTAATCTAGGAAAACTTAGCAAGTGCTGTTTTGATGTTTTTCACTGTATTTTAATTGATTGGCCTTTATTGATTTGCAAGAGTACTTTAAATAGTCTTGGTAGCCCATAAATTTTCCTCCTTCTTCAGAAACTGTCTTTTTATTCCAGGCTGCCTTTGAACTTGCAGTCCTCCTCACTCAGCCTTCNGAGTGTTGGGGTCACAGATGTAGCCTGCAATACTCACCAACTGGTATACAGTTTTGGATTTTTAAAAATTATTTACTTATTATTATATATGCATGCATGCATACATGAACTGTGTGCATACTCATGCCACAGCTCACATGGGGAGGTCAAAAGACAACTGTATATTCTTTCCTTCTACCTATGTTTAAGTTCCAGGCANCAAACTCATATTACCAAGCTTGCACAGCAAGTACCTTTACCCACCAAGCTGTCTCTNTGGCCCTTTGATTTTAATTTTTGAGTCAAGGTCTCATCTCATAGCCCAGACTGTTCTGAATAAAGCCCAAACTGGCCTTGAACTTGCAACAATCATCTTTCTAAAAGAGACAACACATCTCCTGTTTTCCTGGAGGTCTTTGTACTACTCTTTGGCAGCATAATTCTCTTTCAAGCATGTTGGAATTACTTTCCCTTGGTATTACCTGGAAAAGTCAGTAAGAATTACAAAAAATAATTACACTCTTTTTGATCTGCACTCATGTTTATTTGAATAGGTAAGAGCTTTATAAACTGAATTATGCAAGTATTCAAATTAGCTAGAACCACTAAGCATACATGACTTACAGTGAAATAGTTTTTCATTCTCTACTGCATGAGATTAACTGAAAGCCAAAGTTAAAGTTTCCATCCAAAGGGTAAGGTAATAGGGCCAGAAGCTGGGCAGATGCAAGCCAAGCAGCACTAGGAAAACGACAGAAATTTCAGGTTAGTGATCGTTTGTTAAAAGAAGCTTGTCCACGAAAGAAAAATTGATTAATCAGACAATCTGACAAAGATCACAGGAACCTAGTCAATTCCTCTTAGCAGGCAGCACCAGTGTTAAAAGACTTTGAAGCAGAAAGACACTGATTATCAATTTCCTACAGAAGCTCTTTACACCAGGAAGAGGGAATAGGAGTGTCATTAAGTATTGGGGGGGGATGTTGGGGAGTTGGGGTTGAGGGTGTGTAAGGAGCAAAAATGAAAGGAAGAAATTTTAAATAGCAGTGTTTCAGAAGAGATGGGAAATGACAGCACGAAGCAAACAATGGCTGGGCTGTGCTTACAATGCGGATGGCTCTATCCTCCTCCCTGTGTGATGCCATATTTTACTGGCAAAAATAAATGCTCCAGAGCCTGCTGTTCCATCAAGCCTCAAGCCTATCTGGCATTATCTCAGGAATAGGCCAAATCCACAGGAGAGGATAGGAAATACGTAGCATAAAATATATAGCAAAAAATTGATAGATTTTGGCATGCATTTGAATATTTGGTAAGAATAAAATTAAGAACCATAGGTTATAGGTTGCTCCTAGAAGCTGTGTTAAGAAAATAAACATCTAAATGAACAGCATTATGAAAAGATCAATTCAGTCCATGTGCAGAGGGGGAAACATCAGTGTGTAGAGAAGAGAGAAGTCTAACAGGTAATGAATACACATGGATAGGATGAACACATCATGAATTAATCACTGTGGTAAAACGAACATTTAAAAACAGTATAAAGGTGGTTTCATTTAATAAGGAAACTATTCATTCAACAGATTTTGAAATTCTATATTGCAGGGAACATTATAAAATATACTTGCAATTTACATTCAGAACAGCATAGGGCCTTTCAGCCATGGGAAAGTGTATCTTTGAAACCAATTTAGGAAGATAAAGTTGACAGTTATTAGTAGGAATAGAATAAAGCAGATAAAATTAAGAATCACAAGAGTGAAAGGATCATTATTTTGTTAAAAACAGAGTATTGCTGCTGCCTTCAGATGGACCAGAAACATTTAAGTCTCATTCCCACTCCTGTATTACAACAGTCACAGGAGAATGCCATGTACTTAGATACCAACAACAACATGCTTCAACCCAAAATACAAATTTCCAAATTTTTGTTCATTAAATTTAATTTTATAGGTGTGGTTAAATTGTATCTATCTGCTATGAAGTCTTGGTTCAGCCATTCCTTCACCACACACATCTGTTATATCAACTGCAGCATATACACATTCTTATAATTAAAAGAAAGATAGGATATCGTTTATTCCCCCTTTAAGGCACTGGACTAGAAACCCAAAGTACGTTTGCTCTGATTATTCACAACCCTATAAAATGGATATTGCTATCTAATTCCCATAGATAGGAGAACTTAGGTAAGGTAATTTGGTAAAATTCAAGCAACTAGTAAACACCAGTCTGAATGCAAATCCAGGATCTCAAAGTCTACAATCTCCACTGTTACATTTATGTTACATCATAGCTTCCCAGTGAAAATTCTACTTACAAACACTATTAAACATCTACCCAGATGCTCTCTGGACTTACAAGTAGTACTAAAAAGATAGGTGCTTGCTGAACATGGTGGTGCACACCTTTAATTCTATAACTCGGGAGGCAGAGCAGGTCGATCTCTGTGAGTTCAAGGCCAGCCAGGTCTACTTAGTAAGTTCCAGGACAGCCAGGGCTGTTACACAGAGAAACCCTGTCTCAAAAGAAAAAGAAAAAAAGAAAGAGAGAGAGAGAGAGAGAGAGAGAGAAAGATAGGTTCTTCACCTCCAATAAACTGCAGATAATTTAGACTTAGTAAACAACAATAATAAAGCTACTTGGTAAACAATAATAACGCTAACACAGAAACCACCAATTTTCATTTTTTTTTNAAAAAAGGGCAGAAATCAACATGTCCTGAATNGAAAGTTTTTTCTGTATTACTCAATGCAGAATTAAAATGAACATGCTAGAGTTATGTTAAAAGGAAATCAAATACCAGGTTTTCTTAAGTAAGAGTCCACACATTTCTTTGAGATAATATCAGTCTAGCTAGTTTCCCAAAATGTACATCATTAATCCAGTGGAAGGCAAGGGAGGTACAGAAGGGTTCTTAATGTAATAGTTTTTCTTGGTTCAAGAAACTTTTGAGAAGCTGGGCATGATGAAACATAATTATAATCCCAATACTCAGGAGGACTGAGTTTAAGGCCAACCTGGGCTAAACAGCAAGNGTCTGTCACAAAACAAAACAAACAAACAACAAAAAATCCCTAACCAGAACAATGAGAGTAATGTTCTGAGTAGGAATTACAAGAAAACACACACATTTGCCAATTTCAGAATATAAAACTTGGTATGACAATTTCCACTTAAAAGCTTGAAATTTAGGGATCAAAGAGAACAGACTGCTCTTAAATAGGACCTGAATTCAGTTCCTTAAATCAATGTTCTTCAGCTCACAATTAACTCTACCTCCAGGGATCAAATGTCTCTGGCCTCTGTAGCTCCTGTACTCACACCACATACTCAGACAAACACATACACACATAATTCAATATTTGAAAGTCTAAAATTTAGGCCAGATGTGGTAGCACACTCCTATAATCTTGGGACATGGATAGGGATAGGTCTCAGGATGTAGAGGAAGGAAGATTACTACTTCTAGGCCAGCCTGGGCTATAGAGAAAACCATGTCTCAAACAGAAACAGACTGAGTAGGTTCTATTTAGGAATGTGTATGTATATTCATATCCATATAAGCATGCAAAAACAATCGAAAAATAGAGGCCATATGCTGGGCAGTGTTGGTATACGCCTTTAATCTCAGCACTTAGGAGCCAGAGGCAGGTGGATCTCTGTAAGTTTAAGGCCAGCATGGTCTACAAAACAAGTTCCAGGATAGCCAGGGCTACACAAAGAAACCCTATCTAGAAACCCCGCCCCCCCCAAAAAAAAGAAAAAAAGAAAAAGAAAGAGAGAGAGAGAGAGGCCATGAATTTGAATGAAAGGGCAAAGGGGAGTATATGGAAAGATCTGGAGGGAGGAAAGAGAAAGGAGAAATATGATTGACTATAATCTCAAAAAAATAGAAAATAAAAAAAAAATTTTTAAATATAAGAACATTTCAGGCTGGAGAGGTGGCTCAGAGGTTAAGAGCACTGACTGTTCTTCCAGAGGTCCTGAGGTCAATTCCCAGCAACCACATGGTGGCTCACAACCATCTATAGTGGGATCTGATGCCCTCTTCTGTATACATAATAAATAAATCTTTAAAAAAAATAAAAATGTAAGAACATTTCAACATTAAAATCCCACTTCCCAATTCTCTGATGTATATGAAAAAAAATCTTGTCACTATTTTTATTTAAAGAAGTCTTTAAACAATATTTTTGGGGTAGGAGAGATGGCTCAGGGGTTAAGAGTATGCATTGCTCTTCCAGAGGACCTGGGTTCAATTCCTAGCACTCACTTGGCAGCTCACAACTGTCTATAACTCCAGTTGCAGGGAACCTGACACCCATGGCAAAACACTGATGCACATAAATTAAATAAACAAATACATTTTAAAATTTAAAACAAATTTTAAGAAAAGANAATAACTTTCTAAAATACAAAAAGAGAAACAAAAACAGTCAACTATGTCATAAAGAAACAAGAAAACAGAACAGGAGGAAGTTACAACAAATGACACAATAGTTAGAGAGTTTTGAGTTTGTAAGAAGGAAGCATGCAGTTCCAGACAAATAAGTATCTTGAAGAAAGGGCCCAGCTCATACCCCAGCTCGTGCTCTGAAGGATAGGAACTACTCACTCAGGAAGAAATTGGGGCCTGACGCAGTGCTGCTTGGTACAAACGGAAGACGCAGGTCACAAGATGGCAGATCTTATTTAAATAAAAACTATGGGGGAGGAGCACTGTATAAACTGAGAACATGACCTATGACCACTCCAAGGCATGGGTGAGGGGAAGGTTTTTATTGTAGATATGAGGGAGAGTACGGCCAGAGGCATCTGGAAGAGTCNAGAGCAGGGAGAGGAAGTGGTAGGCTGAACATGGCCAGCAGATTGGACAGGGCCATGAGAGGAAGTGGGGGACAGAAAGAGGGAGGAAGACAGAGAATGAGGGCAAAGGAGACTAAGAGAGAGAGTAAGAGAGAGAGAGCCAAGAGAGGAAGACAAAAAGGGGAGAGCATCGCCAAAACCCCAGGGTTCTAAGCCTGAGATGCGGGGAAGGGAAGCTTCTGAGCCAGAGAAGTTTGGGTAGAGAGAAGGTGAGAAGACCTAGACACTTGTGACACTGAAGGAGTCTGGAGGCCAGCATGCACCTGGTTTGCTAACAGACACCACAGATAGCCACTTGTCCCTTCTGACAGTGATAAGGAAATGTTTTCCTTCGGTAGAGGGGAACTGGCGCCAGAATTTGGGGGAGTGGAGTTTCCTTTGGACCTGACAAGCACCTAAAGCAAAGACTGAATCAGAGTACAAACAGCTAGACTGGCTGCCAGGGAACTCCTGGGCTCTGCTTCCCTCCCAGGCCCCTGCAGGCATCAGTGCATGTGCCACAGCTGACTGTTTCGGTGGGGCTGGGGATCCAAAACCAGACCTTCAAGCACAGCAAACATTTTACTTACTGAACCATCTTCCAGTTCCCTCACTGCTTTGTGCTCACAACTGAACCTCCAAACCTGGCACAAAGGGAGCACATTAACATAAAATTAAAACTGCTAAATATGATGGGAATCCAGAGATGTAAGAGCTTTGTTCTGAAATCATACCACTGACCCAATTGTGTGAAATAAGGCAACTGGCAATTCTATGATTACTTTCTTTATTGGCAAAAATGGACAATAATTACAACTATGTTTCAGAGTTGAAAAACTTTATTAACTATAAAATAGATGGTACTTGCATACCTAAGCTCTCTATAAAAGTTACTTGGCTCACTGTTATCCTATTGCTTATCACTGACATCATGATTATCAACATTACTCCAGTATAGGCTGGAAGTAGCTTAAGGGTGTCAAATGACAGAACAGACTTGAGATCAGAAGGTTACACATGTGGTTTGGGGTGGTTAGTTAGGAAGCACTTACTGTTTGATGGCAAAGTGGGGTCTATGCCTAGAGATCNATAGTTGTGACAATTTAGTGTTAACAAGCAGCAAAAATGAGCCTCGGGTAATTGGGGGACATAGGCAAGTGGACCTCTGTGAGCTCAAGGCAAANCTAGTGCACATAACAAGTTCCTGACCAACCTTAGCCACTAATGAGATCCATCTTCCAATAAACAACCAAACCACAGGGATGGTTTAGTGGGTGATGGACAGAACTTGCTGCCAAGCCTGACAAACTGAGTTGGAAACCCAGGACCAACATGGTAGAAGAAAAAGACCCAAGGTCAACAAGAATAGCAGCTCTAACTTCCTAAAAGTTGTTCTCTGACCTCCACACAGCTGTTGTGGCACAAGCACACCTGTAATCTGCCCCACAAACAAAACGAATTTTTTTAAAAAGCTAAAACAAACAAATATAAATGTCAGTATGGTAAAGGTTTGGGACCAAAAGTGAACACTGGATTACAATCTGCTTTTTATTTATGATTCTATTAGAAGATTACACATACAGTTATAACCTTTACATTACCTTAAATCTGCTTAGCTATTTGTTACTTTTATTTGCCTATAAGCAGATATTTTAAATTTTTTTAATGTTTTAGCAGCCATACAGCCTGTTAAGGATGAACACCTTCCTCATGTCAGCTCAAGACCCTATCTCCTGTTTCTCTGGTGACATTGGAAAGGTAAACATCANCTCTGCCACTCCTTAAGTAGGGGAATGCCTATGGGCCTGGGTAGAGACATGACAATCTGATCAGCTTCAAAGANTGGAAGATAGCATACAATGGTCTCCCCCTAAGAGTACTCCAGCTGGGCCTGTCAATCGCCTGGACAAGGTTTACTCCCCTTTGGAAAGGTGGTTTACCTAAAAACATGCTAAGGAGAGGGGAGGAACAGTTATCCCCTTAATGATATAGTGTACTTACCGTTCCCATAAACCCTTCTTCCTTGCAACCCTGCAAAGCTTCCACCAAGCACTTCAGAGCCTACTCACCTTTCTGACTCGAAAAAAATCTAGCTTTCTCTTGTTCTCCTTTGTATCTTTGCTTCCCCTGATTCTTTAGACTCTCTCACTCTTCTCTGGAGCTCTCCCTCACCTTCCACCATGTGGCTCCTTGCTGACCTCCATTACTGAACCTGCCTCATTTCTAGGACCCTAAAATAAAAGGCATACACCTTGCTCTCTTCTGTTATCCATTTCCCTTTTCCTGGCAGCTGTCAAGATTTACAGCTTGCCTGCCCTGTTGTTTTTCTCTCAAATTCTAATAAAATTGTCCTCAGGTTTTCAAGTCAGTTTCTAAATTCTTTATTAACAAGACCAAGAACCGAAACAAGAGAGAAAAATACCAATTTCCTTGCTAACAAAATAAGTACTATGTAATCACTTATTTTTCAGATATAAATTATGACATCTAAAATCTTGTTTCAGCTAACTGTAAGATTATAGGATCATACTGCTTAAATTCTTCAAACTACTGTCAACAAGGACAACAGACGTAACTAAATGCATATGGATTATGGATATCTGTGAGAAGACATGCTTAGCAGAAATATCTANAGCACAACAGAAGGAACGAGGGCCTTTCAGAAGTCTTACACCATGGTCATCAGTGTGTGCTTTATGCCACTGAATCTACATTTTCTTACTCATCCTGAAAAAAAAAAGCAATGTCATAAACAGTCTCTCTATGGAAGTAGTCTATCCATACCTGTTTATTATAAGTCTACGGGTTCAAAGCCTTGCTGATAAAAATATGCTAAACCCATAAACATTATCTTTAAAGGACCAATGATGAGGGTGCAGAGTAAAACGTTCATTATCTCTTTTCTTTGAGAATTTAGGAAATAGCAGAGTACATAAATTTTAAAAGTACCTGATTATCCAATGAACTTATTTAGAACAAATCCTACTCTTTAATGTTAAGGAAATCACTGAACATGACCTTTAAAAAAGAAATCAAATGTTTAACTAAACTTAAGAGGGAAGATGGAAGGACCTGATTTGAGTTTACAGGGCTTAAAAATAAAAAATAGATTCCTGTTTTCCCCAACAGCAATAAGAAGTTATATCAAAAATAAACTATAAATCCCAGCACTCAGGAGGCAGATCGCTGTTAGTTTGAGGCCAGCCTGGTCTACATACAGAGTTCCAGGATAGCCAAGGCACCCAGAGAAACCCTGTCTCAAAAAACAAATAAATAAGTAAATAAATGAATGAATGGATGAATTCTATATTATTTTTGAATTCTAAGTTTCTTGTTACCTGCTGTTAACTTAACCTCTTTTCTAAGGAATGGCACACATGCTGAAGATACACATTTGCTGCTGAGAGATTGCTTTTTCCTAATCTCTCTAGAGAGTCAGGACCTCAGGCTTCCGTCTCAAAATGGATTGAGAGTAGGGAAAAGAGAAGACTAAGAAAGCCATCACTCAGTGCTGTAATGATTCCTGATGGCAGAGCACATCACAATGATAGAGTAGGGAACAACTGGGAAACAGAAAATGAATTAATAATTTGAATAATTCCTTTAACCTACAATTTAAAACTGAAAAATAAAACAATCAATTCTTCTGTATAAAATCTACTCTGAGCTCTTGTAGAGGCCCCAGTTTCAGTTTTTAGCACCCACATCACATAGCTCACAACCCCTTATAATTCCAGTTCGACATGATCCAATGCCTTTGGTTTCGGCAGGCTCTTTACATGCATGTGGAGCATATAAATTCATGTAGGCACAAACACGTACAACCCAAAACTTTATTTTAAACCATTAAATTCTACTCTGAAAGCATTATTCCATTATGAGATTTTGAATATATATTTAACATTGAATCTCTCAAATTCTGAATTATTTGCAGGAACACAATGGTGTGATAAGTGACCAGAAGAAGAAAGAATGGAGATGCAGGCATAACCTAACAAAACAATCTTCCAAACGTCCCTCACTCCAAGTCATGAATTCTCCATCTTAAAACCATGTATTATCTTGGAGCACTCACCCACTTGAAGAAAGATAAAAAAGTAAGGAATTCTCTGTTTTCCAAGATTCCTGAATGTCCCCATCAGCTGAAACTGGAGTCCAGTCCTTTCTATANCAGCGAGTTTGGTTAAAGGACCTGTTTCACATGACAATCCAACTCAGAGGCTGTCTCTATCAAACACAGCATTATCACTCATTCTCATATCCATATTCATATTCTTTCCCCCATTCCTCACTCCTTCACTAAACCCTTTTTAACAGCACTTAACAGAAAATGCTAACTTCCTTTTTTAAGACTGATTTGTGGGGGGGGAGGGGGGCGTGCGCACAAGTACCCATAATAGCTAGAAGAGGTCATCAGATCCACTGGAGTTATTAGGTAGTTGTGAGCCACCCAACATGAGTACTAGGGACTGAATATGGCCCCCAAAATAAATTTTTTTCAAGATTAAAATTNAAAAAAAAAATCCAACCCATTGTGGCTGAAAAGATGGCTCAGAGGTTAAGAGCCATCTGCTGCTCTTTCCGAGAACCCGAGTTCAGGGTCATTTCTAATGCCAGTTCCAGAGGATCTGATACCTTCTTCTGGCCTCCATGGGCACTGAATGCAAATGATACAACATACATGAAAGCAAAACACCTATACACAAGAAATAAACATAAATAAATCTAAAAAAAAATTCAACCAAAGGAACATAATTATATGAAAATATAATTAATAGAAACTGAAACATTGTTAAAGTCCACCAAAAAATTGATCATTTCGTGTGAATTTTAATGTGGATAGAATCATGGACTAATAAATGCCTTAATTACAAACTTTACCCCAGATCCTAGTTTTTAAAAAACTGATAATTCATTTATTAACAGACATTTAAATAATCCCTCTGTGTAACATAATAATCTTTCATTTAATTTTTAAGGTGGTTTTTAATCTTACATCACAAAACATATTACTAAAAATAAGATTATTTTCTTTCTTTCCTATTTATCCTAACACACACAAAATCATATTTAAAAGTCTAGTTAACTAAGTTTTGGACTGGTAACAAAATCATACAATCAAACATAATTGCCTTTTAACATCTGTAAGTCTATGAAAATGCTAGGAAAAGTTTTTATGTAACAATAATCTAGAATATTTTATTGAGATGAAATACTTTAAACAAAAATGCACATTCAACTTTAAAATCCTATCATTCTTGGAAGTCTTTAAAAGTACCCACTTACACAGAAATATCAAAGAAAAATACATTTTAAAAATCAATTACAGGTACATATTAAGAAATTATTGTTTCAGGGCTGAAGAGATGGCTCAGATGGTTAAGAGCATTGGCTGTTCTTCCAAAGGACCTGGTTCAATTTCNAGCACCCACATAGCAACTCACAACTGTCTGTAACTCAAGTTCCAGTGGATCCAACTCTCTCACACAGACATAAACACAAGTCAAATACCAANACACATAAAAATNAAATGAATTGATAATTAAAAAAAAACTGATTAAAAAAAAAGAAAGAAATTATTGTTTCACAGCCAGGCAGTGGTGCACGCCTTTATTCTTAGCACCTGGGAGAGAAAGGCAGTGGATCTCTGAGTTTGAGGCCAGCCTGGTCTACAGAGTGAGTTCCAGGAGAGCCAGGGCTACATAGAGAAACCCTGTCTTGAAGAAGCAAAACAAAACAAAAAAAGAAATTATTGTTTTACAAATTTCATTCATTATTTGGTGATAGTGATATTGTTTGAAATACAAATCAAGTATCTGAACTCTAAATACAAACCAAAACAGCTTCAAAGTCTAAATATTTAATGGCTCAGTAAACTATAGATNATAAGTAAGCCACCACATTAGGGCTGGCAGTTATTCTCTTTTAACTCCAAAATAAAATGATGTTGATATAGATGTATTTTCTCGAACACCTGGCTACACTATCTTACAGTGATGAANAGAGAGTAAGAAATACAGACATGAAGTCTCAGAACTTAAGAAGTTCTGAGAAATTAGTTACAATTTAGAAACTTCAAATAATGCCAAAAGATAACTGATAGAAAAATAGATGTGCTAATACCAATTAAAAACTGTTATTTTTAGGGCTCAAGAAAATGGCTCAGTAGGTAAAGGCCCTTGCCACACAAGCCTGGCTACCTGAGTTTAATCCCAGGAATCTACATAAATGTGGAAGAAAACAGACTCAAATTCGTTCTCTGCCCACCACACACACTGGCGCACCCACCCACACTTCACACACATACACACACAAAAAACGATGATAAATATTTTTAAGTGTTTTTTTAGGACTCTATTCAATAATAAATATTTTGGCCTCCTAAAAAAGTATAAATCAATATAAATATCAAGTAAATTAAGAGGCACATTNCAATAAACATTTCCTATAAACTTTAAACTCTGACATCTCACTCATTCTGAGATTCACTTCAGCGCAATCAGTGACTGGCTAAAGAAGAAATCATTAAACTTAAGCAATCAAAGAAAAAGAAAAGTTTTCTTTTCTGCAGGAAGAAACAAAAGCTTGGTATTAACTCAAGGCCAATGGACGGGGCCTACAAGCTAGAGAAAGCTGTAAGGATTGAGGTTACAAGTAGTCCACTAAAAGCTTTGAAAGCACAAAAAAATTGAATACAACAAGCACTGATATAAAATAGAAAGTATCTAATATAAATTCTGCAGTTTATGCAATGTTGATGCTTCTGTTGGGAATAAAATCATCTAACTGTGGTTCCCTGAACAGACACATACCCATCCCCCACTGCACACAGCCTCTTCACAAACCTCTTGAGTAAATAGGAGTATCCAATGTCCAGGGTGATGGGTGGTCCTGAGGTCTGGAACCAGAGCTGTATACTTTTAGGGGATACTAAGATAAGAACAAAGTGTTTTATGTTTGTTTAAATCTGAGTCTAGATGTAAAATCTTTGCACCATTACTGGCACAGTTCATAAACTCATTGACTAGGTAAAGTTGAAAGTCAGGATAAATTAAATACATCACAAAAATATTTTGGGCCATTTTATACTCCAAATTAACTAATTCGATTTTCTCAAAAGTTGTCACTACATTTCAAAGGTGCAAACATCCTACAACATGTTTTTACTGACAACAGGAGTTATTTAAATAAAATTATATACATCAAATAAACTGCAACTCAATGAAACAAGACAGCAAAATTCACGTGATATCACAATCAAGCATCAACTAAAGGCTTTCTAAAAATTCAACAGAAAGCATGGGTTTTATGTTTGTTTTTACTTTATTTTTCCTAGACCAGAAAGCAGGATTTACAAGTAACCCCAAGAAAAGATAAGCAAAGAATAGCCTGACAGAGGCTTCTCTGACTCAATCAAGAGGGCCTGCAACCTGAGCTAAAGGACACAAATTCNTCACCATTCAAAACCTTCAATGGTGAGGGAGAAAACAGCTAAAATGTGCAAATTCCTATATTTAGTAACCAACTAAATTCTTTTCACCAAATACCTAATAAAAATAAAGCCAACACTATGAATGAATTTTGGCTGTAGTTTTAACCAATTCTAAAAAAAGGAATCTTTTTTTAAAAAATGAAAAGGACTCATTCACTTTAACATGTATGATTACAGTGAACCAACTATGGCAGGGGTATGTGTCTGTAAGATTGGATCTAATTAAAGTAAAGTAGTTGCGGAAAAGCATAATTACATTGCAAGCACCAGTTTTTCTATATTGCATTGAAAGCACACTTAGGAAAAAGCTCATATAAACTTTTTATCACTAACCTAAGTATTTAAAGTGATAGATACAACTATGTTGCCATACCTTTGTTACTGACTGACTTAAAGGAAAGTCATTTGATGAATGTTAAGATGAAAGAATTTAGGCATTGCAGGATCTATAAATATACTAGTCATTATTGTTAATAATTGAAGGAATTGATTGCTAAGTGAAGGAAAGAAAAGTCTGGCCAAAGTAAAAGTCATTTGAAATTTTACATGAAATCTTTATATCCTNTAACATAAACTATAAATATAAATAAAAATCTTAGAGTGATTAGAAAATTAATGGTATTTTAAAAAAGAGTACTACTTTAAGATTAACAAAAGTCACAAATTTATGCTAAATTTGATATTTCAAAGAAAAATGTCATAACAAAACACTTAGAAGACAACTGGTAAGAACAAAGTATATTGTTAGTGCCACAATAAATTGGCAAGTCAAGTTTCTCTGCATGAAATCTAAAAACTACACTTTTAAAAGACTATTAAGAACAATGTATCTAACTCAATATTTTTTTTAAGAGTGTGTGTGTGTACTTGATTCCAAGTGCCTGGAGTCCAATTCCATCAGAGTTCCTGAAACTAGAAGAAGTTGTGAGCTGCCATGTGGGTGCTGGGAACGAATCTGAGTCCTCTGGAAGAGCAACAAGTGCTCCTAACCACTGAGCTATCTCATCTCTCCAGCTCCTGAATCCAGCTGAATCTTTTTTTAAGGTTTACTTTTTTGTTTTGTTTTGCTTTTGCTTTTGAAGCAGGGTTTTACTGTGTAACCCAGACTAGTCTGTAACTCACTATGTCCCATCTCAGGATGGCCAGAAACTCATTATGTATCCAAGGCAGGCCTTGAACTTGGTGATCTTCCTGCCTCAGCTTCGCAAGTGCTGGGATTATAGGCATGAATTAATATGCCTGTCCTAAGATTTGTTTTCTATCAGTTGTTCCCAAATAAAATTGTAGAGCCTTTTAATTTGACTTTGTAAATAACAAAATGGTCAACAAGAGAAAAATAAACTCTTTTTTATTAGTAATGATAATAAAAAACCTTATTGAAAAGTGTACCAAATGTATGTGTGTGAATGTATTAAGTATGTGTGGAGTATGTGTGAACATGCGGAGGCCAGAAAACGATCTGAGGTGTCCTGCTATGTCAATGAACCCCTTATTAGAGACAGAGTCTTTCTCGGAACCTAGAGCTAGGCTGGTGGTAAGTAAGCCTCAGTGTGATACTCTACCTCCCACAGCACTGGGCTTTCAGGTGCATATGACCATGCCTGGCTTTTTAAGTATGTGCTGGGACCAGAACTCAGGTCTGATGTGTGATGTTCTGTATGCTGTGAATGTGTTGCTCTGATTGGTTGATAAATAAAGCTGTTGGCCAATGGTGAGGCACAATAAGGTTAGGCAGGACATTCTAACTAGAGAGAGGGAAGTAGAAAGCAGAGCTGGGCAGACACTGCTAGCCACCACCAGGAAAATCAAGATGTAAAGGTATTGGTAAGCCACAAGCCACGTGGCAAGTATAGATTTATACAAATGGGTTAATTTAAGATGTAAGAACTAGCTAATGGGAAGCCGGAACCATTAGGCTGTAAGTTTATAAATGATATAAGTCTCTGTGTGTTTACTTGGGTCTGAGCAGCCACNGGAGCCTGGGCGGGACACAAAAAAACTTTTTCTTACACAGGTCCTCATGCTTGCACAGCAAGCACTCTTATCTACTAACCTACCTCTCCAGCCCCAAAGTATGCCAAAACTTAATAAATGAATAAATAAGTAAAAATACAGAAAGCCAGGGAGCAGAATCCTCTAATATATCATCCAACAGTGAGTGCTTTACATTTAGTGACTTGTAAAGACTATGGAAACAGAAAAATTAAAGAACCACAATTTTTTAGCGTCCTATTCACTGTAGTATGGCTATGAATTGACACCCTGACCAAAGCAACTCATAAAAAATAGAGCATTTAACTAGAGGCTTGCTTACAGGCAGAGGATGAGTTCACTATCATCATGGCGGGCAGCATGGAGAACAGTGGCTCTGGGGCAGTACCTAAGAGACACATCCTGACCCGATGGCTGAGAAAGAGAGAGAGACACTGGACTGGGCATGGGCTTTTGAAATCTCAAAGCTGACCCTCAGTGTCACACTTCCTCCAGCAAGACCACACCTCCTAACCCTTCAAATCCTTTCAAATCATGCCACTCCCTAGGTATTAAGCATTCAAATATCTGAGCCTGTGGGGCCATTCTTATTCAAACCACCACACAGAGTACTCATTTTCTTAAAGTAAATATATATCTGTGACAAGGAAACACAATCTTCTTAGTTCAGCAGGAATAAGCCTAACCATAACCTGAGTCATGTTGATGAGGTGAGCCATGAGTTTATACTATATGGAACAGGATTGTAAGTCTGGTGTTAAGAGGAAGTTCAGTAAACTGCACACAAATTGATCTCTCCTTTCCCTCATGTAATGGTAATTTTTTCAGGCAGNTTGCAATTACTAAAGAAAAACACCTACAAAAAAATTGAAGTCAATATGGACTTTATTTGACAAAGTATATTGAAATACATATATATAGTCATATATGAGATGGGTTAAAGGAACCTGGTCAGTTAGCTAGTTAAGACAACATAGAGAAGGCTAGAGAGATGGGTCAGAGGTTGAGAGCACTGACTGCTCTTCCAGAAGACCCGGATTAAATTCCCAGCACCCACATGGCAGCTCACAACTGTCTATAACTCCAGGACCCAACACCCTCACACAGACATGCATGCACATAAAATAAAAACAAATAAATTATTTTTNAAAAAAAGACACCAGAGATCAATAATTGGTCAGTTGAAGAGTCCAGTGACTATAAATGGGCAAAAGAGGACTACCTGAAATGATGACAATGTTCCACACTATGAGGAGAGCAGTACTGGTTATACAATTTGTCAAAGCTCATTTAAACATGTGTGTGTGTGTGTGGGGGGGGGGAATCCATAAATGTTAGTGAATATATAAACTGCAGTTCAAAAACAGCGATGAAACAAAAATATAAATTCATGACCTAAATATAATTTCTTTTGAAAAACAGTGCTCAAATAAAGATCAAAACTATAATCCGGCATTGTTTAAAAGCTTTAAATTACTTTCATAGATATGATGTCAACTTGAATGGAATTAACCTCACCTCTCTAAAATAGGAGATTGTACCAACCATGTTTTAATCATGTGAACACTGAAGCTACTAGAGTGACTAACCAAAAGATTGAAGCCCACCATGTGGCACCCAAGACCCCCAAACCCAAAGATTCTCCCTCACTAACACCACACAATAAACAATAAATGCTGAATCTTTTTCATCTGCCAAACTATTAAGTCTTTCACATATGGTAACCTTGAATCTGCACAATATCCCTATACAAAGTACTACATTAGTGTGGTGATATTTTATCTGTGTCCCCCAGTGAAATTTATCTGAGGATCAGAGGAAAACAGCCAGCCACTACAGTAAACACAAAAGTCATGCAATGTTAGCACACACCCTTAATCCTACCACCTGACAGGCAGGATCTGTCTGGATCCCTTTGAGTTCAAGGTCACACTAAGGAACAGAGCCAAGCATGGTGATACACGCCTTTAATCCCATCATCAACCATAGAGTTCTGGAGGTCTATACAGACAGACAGGAAGTGACAGAGCTGGGCAAGAGGAAGAAGTGATGTAGCTTGGCTGAGAGAGCCAATGGGAGAAAAGAACAGAAAGGAATATAGGAATAGAGATACAGGAAGTCTCTCACTTTGGAAGCAGTGGCATTGGTGAGGTAAGGTTAGCTGGTTGGTGACTATTCCTAATTCCTCTGATCTCTGTCAGATTTTCACCCCTATTTCTGGCTCTGTGTTTCTATTTAACAGGACTGTTTAGAAATTCATTTACATTTTGTGTCCCAAATTATCTTACATTGACAAAGAACTTCCTTCCTTTCCAAATATCTAATAAACTAAGATTAAATATTAGTTTATTTAATCAGAGTCTATACCATTCTATTAGTCTATGTTCTTGTCACACACATAAATAATTAACAGCATTATCAAAATAGATTGAAATAGTATCTTTCCTTAGCTTATACTGAAAAATAATCTCATTATACATATNTAAAAACCAAGTAAAAATCCCACAGAACAACAAATTATTAAAACAAAAATATCTGTATATTAAGTTGTTTCTAAACCTCAGTTTACACCTTGATACTTCCAACAGTTTATATACATTTTGGATAAGGTCTCATTCTGTTGCCTAGGCGAGACTTGAACTTCTAGGTCCCAATGATCTTCCTATCTTAGCCTCTCAGGCTGCTAGAACTATAGGTGTGCTATATATGAAACAATATTACTTATCATAAAACTGTTATTCATTGAACAATATTACTTATATAAAACTATGATTAAAAATTTTAGAGTTCACTGTAATAAAAATTAAGCTATCAATATTATGCAACAAATTTTACCAAATTTTATAGAATGTTCAGTTGAAAGAAGACCAATTTGGAAGCTGGAGAGATGGCTCTTCACACCTTTGCCCCCTAAATATAGGGTCAACAGGCATGAATCTCCATGCTCTGCAAAAGACTTGTTTTTACCCACTATATTGAATATGGGCTAAGAAGTTTTTACATTTTCATGAAATCCAAAAGCTCAAAGGTAAGTGAAAGGCATATTAGATACCACTAGATAAAGAAGATTGTTATCTACTTATTTTTTTAATGTATTGTCTTCATGTGTTTTGAACAGTCATTTAAAGGGTGACTAACAAATAACCAGAGCATGCAATACTAAGGGCTAAGCCTCATATCAATTCCTGGGGATTAAAGGCCATGTAGGTTCATCAGCTCTTAACATATGCAGCCCTGCATAGGTGGAACTGTTGCTGGTGGAGATTATACATACGTGGGTAAAGGAGAGATGTGTGAAAATCTTGTACTTTCCTCCTAATTTTGCTTTGAACCTAAAACTGCTCTTGAAGAGAGAAATTGCTCAACACACTGAGTGTACTCAGTGCTTGAGCTCCTACTGGGCACGCACAAGGCTCTGGGTTCCTCAAAAAACGGGAAAGAACAGGAGAAGGGAATGTGGAAAGGCAGGGAGCAAAGCAGGAAAATGGAAAAAAATCTAGGAAATGCAAGCATATTTTAAATAGGTACCTAATTTACTTCTAAATTTAAAATGAGAATGACTACCAGTGAATATTTTTAAATTTTAAGTATATTTCAAAATCAAAAAGGAAGTATTTAATGTCTTTCATGTTACATTAAAAACTTGCCAAATGTTGCTTTAAATGACTATATAGCTCTAAAGGGTTGTAGCTGATTCCAATTTTTTTAATTGGTGAACTAAGAAAATTTGTCTTAAAGTTTTGGGAAAAGTTTTGAAAGATTCCCTTTTTCTTTTTTTGACAGTTTTACTATGTTGTACAGGCTAGCCTCAAGCTTAAGATCACTCTTTCTCAGTTCTGGGAACACAAGCCACCACATCCAGTTAAATGTTTTTAAATTGGTATTTGGGGCTGAGGACTTAACACTGTGGTAGAGTTTGCTTAGTGTGCCCAAGGGCCAGGGTCTGATCTTCACATCAGGAGGGGGAAGAAGCATGTTAAATAGCTTTGAAAACAATAATCACATATATTCAGCATGTGAAAAATTTTTATGTCATATTCAATGGCAAAGGATTCCAAACATACTAACACATAACGTGTGAAAAGCATCACCAGGGNTACATGCTTCAAAGAGGTCATGATAGAACTATCTATCATATCCAATTGATCTTGTTTTTGTAAGTGAGATAAAGTCTTAGGAAGTAAGTATCAAAATCTAGAAAAATGTACATATCAATATCAAATTACTTAATTACCACGAAATTCCTCTAAAATCTTCCATCATACTTAACTCTTATTAAAACCTTGTATTTCGAAAAAAAATACCAGTGATCCTGTCCAGGCAACTAAAACATGTTTCTACCTACAATCTGATCTTAGCTGCAGTTTTTTTTTATCTTACTGATATAAACAAGCTGATAGGAATATTAGTTATTAGCACTTACAAAATAATTGTATTCTAATTGATGAATTTTCTTGGTAAGACCTTTGACCAAGAATACTTGTACTTCAANTGGGACAAATCTTTGTGCTTTGCATTGGATTCTTGAGCAATTCCTCTGAGAGGGGGACATACAGAGCTCAGTAACAAAATGCTTGCCTAGCATGCATAAGCTAAAAGAAATGAAATGTGACAAAATCCACAAATTTAATAGTTAGTTCTTTATAAAATGTGTTAGTGAATATTATCAATGATTCATTATTAAGTATATATATATATATATGAGTCAAAATACATAGATCGATTTTCTAACCATAAAAACACAATCACTTAAAACACGTTAACAGTAGAAATCAAATGCAGATTGTCATTTTAAACCACCAATGGTCACTATCTTTCAACAGATGAATTGTACTCCTTTTACCTATGTTATCTAAAGACAGGGGATGCACACCCCTATGTACATGTCCAACTTCAGGATTTAGATATCACAAGAACTACAAGTTTAAGTTTAATTACATTAATGCCAACAGATTTTATATTTAAAATCATATACCTAATCTACAGAGCTACATACAAAATTGACTACACAGAACTGCCTATCAAAACAACTCAATTGCTATGAAGTAAAGAGGATATGCAGTTCTTTGTAGGAAATATCTTTAAGAAATAAAAAATTCTTGGGTCCTTTGCCATCAATTTTAAAGATTAAGGACCCTTAAAACCATTTATTTTGATTCCTCAAATATGTAACATTAAAAAGGTGCTCAGAATATTATGGCACATGTACTCTGGGGTACAAACAAGGCCAGCAGCATGGGGCACCAGAGAAAGCATTTGTCCCTCAAGCCAAGGACGCTGAGCTCAACACCTTCAAGGTAGAGGGAGAAAATCAACTCCACAAAGTTGTTCTCTGATCTCCACAAGAGCACCTCAACACACATAACCATACACACATCGCCCACAGACACACAAAAATAATAAACTATCTTAAAAAGCCAACCTGACATAGATACTTCACAGACAACTGGTCTAGCTGAACACTTAAAATTTCTAATTATGATTTATACATATTCTTATATAGTAAACTAGTATAAAAATATAATGGAGGAACTTTACCATAAAAAACTGGCATGTCTTTTAAAAATGTTCATATAGTAGTATTAATAGCTAGATTGAAAAAGTATTTTTAAAATGTTATATAATAGTCCAGAACCACAACTTGATTGTCCAGGGATGTTCACAGTTCCCTAAATACTCCATTTACAACCATCTAACTTTTACTTTGTCTGACTGAAATCAGCAGGAATTCTGCCTTCTTCAATGTAATAATTCACATAATGCATAATTTATTTGTCAATCTCAATTTTAAAAGCTAAGAGCCTTCATTTAAGTGCTGTCCTTTCACATGTACAGAGCTATAAGAGAGAAATACTAAAAAGCAATGTTTATACTATAGAAACTGCAATAGAATTTGAAGTTTCCCAGCAATATATTTTTAATTCAATGTACACAGGAATGTTAATCTCATATCTAGTAAATAGTTTCAAGTGGATGCTTCATAGGTCTAAGCACTAACACTGCTTAATAAAATAACCAGTATTTTAATATATTCCTATTTCTTTTTAAAATATATTTTAAAACTCAAACAAATAAAACCAAATTATAACAAGGTGTGATCAAGCAAAGAAAAAAGTGCTATTTTTTCATTTATCATCTATAAAACAAATTTATGACATCGTAAAGAACAATTTAACAACCTAAAAAAGGTTCAAAGGGGAAGAAGAACCTGAGAAAATAATTTATCAATTTTAGTTATTCAATCTAAGAAATTTTTAAAAAGAAAAAAATACATCAGAATATGCAACATAAACTTAGTAAGCTACATCCAGGCACCTATCTACTATTTAAATTGTTTAAATTGTTCCATTTCACAGATTATNTCTATNCTTCCACTGTGAACAGCCAGGCCTTTAGGAAAGGAGGAACAAATCACACAGCAAAGGCAGAAAGCTATAAAGCAGCAGAGCACAACAGGTTAAACAGAACGGTTTCCTATGCTCCACNTGGTTATAGATGTAATTTAAAATGGTCTTCCTTGGGGAGTGGGTATAAANATCACCAAGAACAAATAACATAGTATCAGACTTTTTAAGCAGAGTAACTTCAGAATTTCAGACATGAATCCATGCCAGTCAACATGCAATGTACAATTCATTCAGTTCCTTTTAATTTAGATAGTAAACCACATAAACCTCTTTCCTCATAAGCCTTTCTGTCCATGACCTCACCAGAGAATTTTATTTCCTTTACTTGCAAACTGTAAACTCTTCTCAACTCTGAAGCAATTAGTTAATAGAAGGGGATTTATGAGAAAAGGGTATTTATTGTTTCCTGGGGAAATTTTTTTTAATAGGAAACAATGACCTTCCCTTTGGTATTTAATTTATTTATTTAATTCTACAATGCAACTGTAGAAATTTACCAGGTAACCAACTTTCGGGTTTTAAATAGCCTTTGGATACTTTTTTTTCTTTTTTTAAGTTCAGTCTCTTAAAGAGACAGTGTTCCTGGATCAATGACCTGGATGAAAGAAGAAACAGTTCTTAAATGTGTGGTTACCAAGAATCTTTTCTGGCATTTCTTCAAATCCATTCTTCATCATCGATNTTTTTTATTTCATTTTACTATAAAATCAAATTATTTTGACATAAACCTGCAAGTGACTATATGTCAAAACAGTACAAGTGGTACTGTCACTAGAGGTATCTAAATATAGAATACCTATACATTCTTATGACAAGCAAATTGTTTGGCTTTTTAAAAACTTTCAAAGATCCACGGTGCCTCTTCCTGCATTTCCCATTCAGGTACAGGAAAATGAAGGCAATAATACTGGATGCTGGAAGAATGAAATTTCATTGTCCAATGAAGAAAGGTTTATTAAATAACATCAACTCAAGTCCAATCAGTGAAATATCAGACTCCACTTCCTATTTAGAAAAACATATCCTAGAAGGGATTCGTACACATCCTAAAAACTGGACAATCACCTGATTTTTAACGAATATTTTCATTTTTCAACATACTTAAGAGCACATTTTTTATGTCTATTAACATAATTACAGACCAACTCCCACACAGAACCNGGCAAAGAGGGGATTAAAAAGTCTGGCTTACTTGGTGTACAAACACATCCACTGGAATATCCAAGGGGTTTCCCTCTCGGTTTATCATGGAGATGAATCCGAATCCCATGCGCACGTTGAACCACTTACAGTGGCCAGTTCCGTGCAGAACCTGGGATTCCTCCTCTGCCAGCTCAGGCAGCTTTTCTGGCTCTTCACCTTTGCTTGCCCCGCCTGACATGGAATAGGACAAAAACTCGGTTAGTCCGCATTTCTACACTGTGCTCAACAACGACAACAACAACAAAAATTATTTTGTTTGTGGGAGGAGAAAGAGAAGCTAGAAAACAAAAAGTTGGTAAACATTTTTCTTCTTTAAAAAATATCTAAAATGAAAAGGGTTAAAAGCAAAGCCAGGGAGAGGAAGCCACAGTGCTGCATCGCTCACACCAGCTTCCACGTTTCTGCACATCCGCATACTTTTTCATCTATCTCCGTTGCTCGGTAACATTCTACAGTTACAGCCTGTGACACTTCACTCACATATTGCTGACCTAATACTATTCCAATTTACATAGAGTAATTTTTCAGTGAGATTGGCTTTTCTAGCAAGCAGGAAGAGAAAAGAGAAATGCTGAGGAAGGTTGGCTACTGGTTAATGCACATGCGGCAGACGGGAATCCCGGGTTATTTGCAATGTGCATTCATTCCCCTCCCCCTAACTTTCAATTAAAGTTAGGGTAGAATGGGGGAGGGGGCAGGTGTATAAAAGTTTTCTTGGTCTCACTAACTGAAACTACGCGTAATCACACGCACACAATTCAAACAATAGCCCCCTGAAAGCTTTTCAAGTTGTGAATCAGTGTGGGCGGTACAAAACATTTTGGAGATCTGTAACAATAGGTTTTTGCCGAAGCCCATGGCACTATGAGGGGGTGGGGAAGTAATGCCCAGTTATTAGGGTAAAGGGGGACAGGCGAGAAGGGGTGAGAAACTGGGTAGTGGAGAGAAGCTGGAGAGAAAAGAAGAAAGAAATCACAGTAAAACAATAGAAAAGAAAATTAACCTTCGGCCATGTTGCCCCACCGGCCCTCAGCTTCAAACTCGAGAGATGAAAACTTTCCCTCTGGACAGGAGTGATCTTCAGCATCCGTCTAACATCTTCATTTTGTGCGATCACAAATTTAGTTCGCATGGTCTAATGTGCTTTCCTTCTTTTGATTTTTTTTTCTCTTCTCTCTCCAGTTTCTGGCCCCCTGAGCACACGTGACTTTGTCAATTACATGNTTTCTTGCTACTAATTTCACCTCGGATCCTTAAGGGGCTGGCAAGAGGAAGAGATAACCAATCGCCATTTCATCTGTGCTGACATCAAATAATTTATGAATGAACACGGAAAACTCAAACATGTTACCTTAAAGACAATTTGGGACGCTTCTTTATGACTAATCAGAATGCTAATTTTGTACTATTTAAACACAACGAAGGGTCCTTGTGAATTGCTGGTTTAGAAAAGCGACAGTCGGTATTTGTGCACACGCGTGCTCCACACACAAGCCTCTCTAATCTCATAGGGGGAGCCATTTAAATAAAGCAACTGACGTTATGATTCCTTACACACACACACACACACACACACACACACACACACACAACACACACACAACACACACACACACACACACAGGCAATCTGCTATTCCATAGCACCAAACCACCTTAGGGACGTTAATTTAATATTTAATTCGTGGAGGAAAATATGTAATTCCTAAACCCAAATTTAAATTTAATTACTATTAACCATTAACTTCAGATATCGGTAGCATAAACCTACCAAAATGCAAAAGCACTTCTAATTCCAACCTGAAATTTTTTTCAAATTTAAAATAAAATCCTACTAATTTCCTATCAAACTGTGCTGCTCATTTCAGAATATTTTTGAGAGGTATAGTAAGAAATTGTACTTCACAGGTTTCTCCGCCATCTCTTTCCGGGGGAGGAGATGTGATTAACGACTTCCTAAATAACAGCCCAGTTTTCCAGTCTAACATAGAGTGAACCTCAATCAGTGGTGATTGTTCCCCAAGAGCAGGAGACTCAGGGCGGAGGGGGAGGGGAGAGACGTGAGGAGGTGAAGAGAGATGCCGGAGAGGCGACCACAGAAGAAAAAAGCCTTCATTGCTGGGGTGGGGAGAGGGCACATGGGGGAAAGGTAAATCGGTGTAATATTAACTGGACCCTGACATCTTACAAGTCTACTGCCAGCAAGCAGAACAGTCAAATACACAAGACTGTAATAACGCGGTGGGCTCATCCGTCCCTCCCTGTTGGCTCCCCTGAATCAAAACACTTTTTGCTTTTCAAACCGGATTTATCGTGTTTATAACAATATTAAACACTTGATTGTTTAAAAATATTATATATTATATATTAACTAGAAAGGCCTCATTTCTCTAAAATATATTACCTGTTTTGAAACATAAGACTTCCACCAGTCTTTTGCTGCCCCATCCCCCCATTTTCTTAAACAAGCAGTTTACAGAAAAACTGTAGATACCACTTCCCTTCTTCAAAGCTACCAGCTGACCCTCCCCCACCATGCCAGCACCCCCTCACCCCATCTCTCCAAGCACGCCCACACAGTGCTTCACACAAACTAAAATGTTGGGATTATGAAAAATCCACGTACACCTATTACAACCCCTTCTCATACTGAAAAACTAAAAACAAATTTAAACTAATTGGCTCAGATCTGAAAATAATCAGTGCATAAAGAAATTATTTTCAGCTGTTAGTGATAAATGGTGTCAATCAAAACTGATCAATTTGGAAAGATTTTTTTCATCTGTTTCTTTCTTTTATTGTTCTCAGGAAGGAGGCAAGCTTTTATTTATTTTGAGAAGGATAACAATGTGCCAGCTGGTGGAGGAAAAAAAAAAAAAACTAAAAATCCAAACGATTTTCTAAGTGTAACAAGTCCCACATTCTGAAGAGGTTGTTCACTAAAGCATTTACTGAACATATTTTAATAATAGAAATGGATTATTACCATACTTGTTACAAAATACAATTCTGAATGTATTTTTTTGTAATTTAAGGAATTACTTTTTAAAAAAATCTAATACCAAATAACTTGAAAATGTATTCATGTAAACTAGGATAGTGCAAAAGTATCATAAAATTAACAGGCTTGTAAATTTTGGGTTGTTTATGGTAAATTACATTTTATCTACAAGTTTGTTTTATTTGTAAGGGTTTACTAGTAAGAATCAAACAACAGTAAGTGGATTCTGAGTCCTTGCCTTCTTAAATTTGACAATTTTAAAAATATATTGATAGTATGTGTAAAGTAGGAACACCACTGCTGAACCACACTGGATAGTACAGTTATGAGATTCACAGTTGTGCCTGATTAGGGGCCTCCAGTATTCAAAGCATTAAGGTAGGGTTCACCAGACTGGTCACTGGTGTCAGAGGTTATCAATCCATTCATTTCCTGAGAGGAACATCAGCCTTTCAAGTCATGTAGAAGGCTTTTCCAACCGGGAACCCTGAGAAAACCTCTAAAATCCATTCACAAAGAATTTAGGGTACAACTATTTACATACCTTAGGGGTGGGGAAAAGAGAGGGAAAGGAAAGGGAGGGAAGAGAAGGCTAGAAAGAAACAGGAAGGAAGCTAGAAAGGGGGAGAAAAGACGGAGACACACAATCTCATCAACTGTCTTTTAAGATTGTTCTTGTCTGCCCCTTCCCCAAATCTTTTGAGCCTTTTTATAAACTGACCATAAGCTCTTAAGGCTCAGAAGGCTTCTTTCACATAAAATGGTTCTTATGAGTCTCCTACAATGCTTTTCAATTTGTCACCTTCTCACGTCTTCTGGTTTTAATTTTTTTCTCATTTCCTACTTGTTTTTAGTGCCAGAAAGACCTGCGTTTGACTAAAATCCATGTTTTAAACCTTCAAAAGCCAAATGTTTCACAGCTTGATTTATCATAGCTCTTCCAAAATATGTCTTTAAAATTAGCTCAAATCCTACACTGACTCCTCAACTCAACACAGGAAGGAGGAGATGAAAAGCAGTCTATCACATGTCTTTTGGTTATCACACTTAGGTTTCCCAATTTTTAAAGGTGGTACACATTTTCTCATCTGAACCACTCTCCAACAATATAATGCAAGGACCTCCATCCTTGCTCACTGTTAGAAGCAATGTGTGACTTATATTAAAGCATAAACAGTGCTTTGGTTGCTTTTAAAACTATGAGGGACTGTGGCTNCCGGCAAGTAAGGAGAGGTCTCCAGCCCTAGCTCTTCTGTCTCAGCAGCTAGCTAGCANCTTTCTGTGCAGCTCCTGCCCCCAGGGTTCCCAAGCCCAACTCCAGGACCAGCCCATCTGCCCTTCCTTCCTTTTTCTTCCAGCAACTTGCCCACCTTCCATTCTCCTACCCCCTTTACTCTTCATCCCTTATTCCACCATTTTCCCTCTAGAAATCCAGTCATTCCAACGAAGGCTGTTGATGTCTTACTAAGGCACTTTTAAACATTTGTCATCGTGCTCTTCAAAGCAAACAAAATCCTTATCTTCAGCCATTAGGACAAAACATTAGCCCCATTCTAGACTTTTTACTTAATTTATGCATGTNTAATTTATAATTTGACCTCTTTAATCTATGAGATGCCAGAACATTCTAAATCTAAGCAAGGTCCAGCAGAGACTCAAGAGAAACTCCGCAAGTGACTGCCCCCGCCCCTGCCCCCACCAGCCACGGTTAACGAGCAAACTGCGAAGCTTGCAGTTGGGAGCTGGCAAGCAGCGAACACATCTGCAGTGCCTTTCTCATTTGGAAAGCGGTGGGCGGGAGGGGACTCCAGGCCTGTGGATTTGGGGACCCCATCTGTCCCGCGTGATCTTTCCCGGGCAGCTTGGGCAAAGGCTATCGACCTGCCCATCTTGGAAAAAAGATCCGATTCCACCCACTACCTGCATTTCAGCGAAGTGCTGGGAGTAACTCCAGTGGATTCAAACAGGGAGGCAGAGGAGACCAGCCCCCGACTGAGCGTGTCAGCAGAGGCACCCCAGAACCCAAGGGTGTTGGTTTTCGTTTCCAAAAGCAAAATTCCGGTCTCATTCAGTTCTTTGTTTTTTTTAACCGGGAAACAAAAATGCCCCGGCTTCAAGCCATTTTTCTTTTTGAGTTACTCACAGTTGTCAAAAAGCTCTTAAAATTTTTCTTAAATACCTTTTGAACTATATTGTTCGGGGACTATTGTAGAAACATAGGGACTCGTTACGTAAATCTTAAGATTTTTGTTCAAATTACTTTTATAATTCAAAAACAAAGTATTTGTAGAGGCTTTTTTGGTCAGGTACTTTTGCAATAAAACAAAATTTGGAACAATAAAATTCATAAATGGCATTATTTTAAAGCCATATTTTGTAAAATGTTATTTTGAAAAACTAGTAAAATTCCATTATAGTAACATTTTTCTCTTGCAATAAAAAGAAATAAAAATTGAGTATTGCTTTCCTCATGTATTTTCTAAGCTATGTTCAATACTTTCTTAAATTATGTTAGTTAAAATGGTAACTTTGTGAACAATCCTCTGTTAATAAATAAGCTTCCCATAACTATTCAGAACAGCACAAAAGAACTTTAACTTGAAAAAATGAAAGGCACTATTTTCCACATGTTTTACTTGTACATGTATGCTTCATAATTCAAAGACCATTTTACAGTAAATAGAAATGTCTGAGTCTATAAGATGAAAAACACAATGTACACAAATTTATTCTCCCTCCCCTGAAATCATTTATAGGTTAATTATTTAAAACCTCATCTCATAAAAAAAATAATCAGCTGAAAAGAGTATGGTCTATTTCTTAGGATTATTTCACTATTTCCTCTGAAGAGTTTACTTCGAATAGCAGAAATAGGAAGCTGGAGAAAGGTGAGGAATAAAAGCTGAGGAGAGAGAGCAGTGGGAAGCAAATCCTGGAGAAAAACCGTCCTACTAAAATCTGGTGGCTGGGGCTCCAGCCCCACCAACCTGGCAGCCTCTGGGCACTCACTAAATTGCTGAGGTTTCAGTTTCCCCACCAACTGCAAGAAGTCAGGGTCCCATTGACAGTCAAAGCCTTTCTGTTTAAAGCCCAGCTATAGAACAACCTCCCTTTGGTGAAAGCAGGACTTCATCTCCAACTCCCTTTTTCATCAAGAGGAAACAGACAAGAAACTTTATTGCAGTCATTTAACACATTGGTGTGAACATTTTTTCCAAACAGAAAAACACCAGTTTACTTCCAGAAAAACTCTACAATCAATAGTAAGAAGAAAGGAAATGATATATTAACATTTTGTAGCAAATTTTAACAGTGTTCTTTTTCATGGAACTCTGAGAGCATCATCAACATGTTAAGTTTTATTTCACAAAAGTAGTGTTTGCCAAAAGGCAGCATTGGCTACAGCTTCTCCATTAAATATCTGATCTTTTCTTTCTCTGGTAATACAATCCTTACTAGTAAACTTAATAATAAGATATCATTTTATTATGAATCTTGTAAATTTTGTGTATCACAACTCTTATGGAGTGCTTTCAAAGATACACTATCTAGGACTCAGTCAGAGCCAGGTGTGCAGCACACACATTTAACCCCAGCACTCAAAGCAGAGACAAGTACATTTCTGTGCGCTCCAGGTCAGCCTCGTCTACTAGGCAAGTTTTAGGCCAGGCAGGGCCACACAGTAAGACCCTCCCTCGAAAACAAGACAAGAAAAACAAACCAACTAACCTCAGACAAGTTTTTAATTCATTAGGGAAAATGCCAGAGTAACATAATATTATCACATAAGAGTATTACTGAAAAAAATAATATAGGAAAATAAAAATCCATGTCTTAAGTCTGGGTTTAACTTCAACCAATTCCGTTTTACAATAGGATAAGAAGCAGATTTTGGTAGCTATACATGAAGAGCAAAATAAGTGAAGCTTCCTGGGTTAATGAAATGAAACACCTCAGAAAGTCCACTTTACATACAATGAATTATTTGAAAACACTACCATAGCTGAACTTTAATTCACCAGCTATTTGTTAGCACCTATTGGGAATCACAGAAAAGAATAAGCCATGGATTTNTCTTCATAAGTGTTTAAGTATGTTATCTGTCTTTCTCAAGTTATGGAGAAAAAAATCCCAAAACCAAACACTGTCAAATAGAAGGTGAGGTGAACAGAACATGCCACTCACACGACTGTGGTGGGAAGAGCAGTTTGAAAGATGGAATATTCTGGATGGAGTATACAGGATATCATGCCAATTTTGCCCCAGTGGAAAAACCCTTAGGGTTGGTCAAGCCCTCTCATACTCTACTGATCGTTCAAGGCATTAGGCTAAGTAAAACATTTAATTTAAAGACAGACTAACCTGGGGCTGACGAAACCTGGGTGAATGATCTCATCATCTTCTGAAGTACCTAAAATCAGAGAGCTCAAGTCAGTACTACAGTAGCCGCCTATTCTGCTTCTGCAACTTAACGACTCATTAGAAAGGAATAAATGTCCACATTTTAACTCTGTGACGTCACCTACAAACTGGCCTTTAGAAAAATCACCTAGCTGAGTTAGATAACCACTTGCCATAAATTTATCGGTAAACATCTACCAAGGGACACTTGCTTTAAAAAAAATAAAACAATATTCAGTTGTAATAATCACAATTTTATGAATGTAGCTTTAAACTTTTTGTCTGTCTGGTTATGGTTTTTCGAGACAGGGTTTCCCTGATCATCCTGACATTCTCTTTGTAGACCAGGCTGACCTCAAACTCAGAGAGATCGCCAGCCTCTGCCTCCCAGGTGCTGGGATTAAAGGTGTAAGCACTCACTATTTTTCAGTTAAAAATCTACCTAACTTACAATACCATGTTTCTTGATAAATTTGACTATGTATTTAGACATATTTTAGACGATAATCATAAGAAATTAATCATGTTCCTGAGAAACTAATTATAACCCTACATCACTCAAACACTGTTTTTTTCTAATTTTTTGAGACAGAGTCTCAACTATGTAGCTCAGGATAGCCGTAAACACAGAGCAATCCTTTTGCCTCAGTCTCACAAATCCTAGGATTACTGGAAAATTCTGGGATTATAGGCATGACCCACTGTGCCTAGCTTCAAATACTTCTGAAGTGGGAGCAACAAGGTCTCTCTCTAGAGCCCTGGCTGTCTTGCTCTGTATACTAGGCTGCGCTTGTTGTACTCAGAGATCTGTCTGCCTCTGGAGTATTGGGTGCCAACATACCCAGCTTTCAAATACATCTTAAAGATAAAATTACTTGAATAGTAATATATTTTAATCAATAATTAACTATATTTAAAGACATCAAATACATATTAATCCAAAACTTTTCATTTTAAAAAATGTAAGTATTAAATCAGGAATGGTGGCACACACCTTTAATCCCAGTACTCCAGATGTAGAGGCAGGCAGATCTGAGTTCGAGGCCAGCTTGGTCTGTAGAACAATTTCCAAGACAGCCAGGGCTACACAGAGAAACTGTGCCTTGAAAAACCAATACACAGATAGACAGAAGGACGGGCGGATGGATGGACAGATAGATGGAAATAAAAATCTAAGTATTGATGTTTTTAGCATAGTTGTTAACAAATGCTACAACACAATGAAATTTGTAATAAACAGGCCACACAAGTAATAGCACTCAGAAGAGAAAATCCTGTTGGCCTCTGACTTGGCATTTAGTTACTAAAGTTTGAACAACAGATTTGTTTGCATATGCACCTAGTACATTCAATGTTTGCCTTTCCTTACCTAAGTTTTAGACTCTGTATCCGCTATATATTCTCAAATATACACACACACACACACACACACACACACACACACCCCTAGGTGCAAATACTTTAGCTGCAATCTAATGTTTTCTCAAAAGGAAATGGAGGCTTTCCCAGATAGTGAATTCCACTGTGTTGACTCTGGTTTTTTGTTTTGTTTTGTTTACAAAACAAGCCAACTAACATCTGAAATGAATAAAAGAACATAAACAAAAGGCATATGAACTTCTGTACATTAACTCCTTCAGCTATCCTGTGTTTACAACAAAAATAAACAAGATAATGACAGGTTATAACTTCAACAAACTTCAGTAAATATTATTCAAATAAGCTCTCTTTTACATTAGGTATTATGTATTACATTACATATCTCAAGTCTTTGTTTTGCTCAGCTGAGTTATGTGTGTCTATTATCAATTACTATCTCAGTAAAGCCTTGGCTTACACTTTTAACACCCACAGCCTAACTTAAGTTCCTCTATCTGTTTATACTCATAAAAAAGTTCCAATCAGCATATTTTAACGATGTGCCAACTTTCAAATAATTTGGAAAAATTATGTCAGGTTTAATAAAGTCAAAATCATTATCATGGAACTTGCTAGATACTGTTCTTTAATTCAGGAGTTGTAACAATAGCCAGGCATGATGGCAAATGTCTTAATCCTAGCACTCAGGATGCTGATTGGGAGGACCTTGATTTCAAGGCCAGCCTCGAACAAGACTCTATTTGTTCCTTTATGTATATGCATTCATGTAGGTATGCACATTTGCATGCAGGATCCCAAAGTGGCAGAAGAGGGTGTCAGGCTCCTGGAGCTAGAGTTACTGGCAGTTATGAACTGCCAGACATGAATGAGAGAGAGAAAGATAGAGGGAGGGAAAGAGACAGGGACAGAGAAAGACAGAGAAAGAGCACCAGAGGTATGGTGCCCAATGCCTTACTCTCAGCACTTAGAAGGCAGAGGCAAGGAGATCTCTGTAAATTCAAGGCCAGCCTCATCTACACAGCCAGCTCCAGGCCAGTCAAGGCTACATATTGAGACTCTGTTGTCAAAAACAAATTCTTTTTCTTTTTTGGTTTTTCTAAGATTTCTCTGTGTAGCCCTGGCCATCCTGGAACTTGCTCTGTAAACCAGGCTGGTCTCAAACTCACAGAGATCTGCCTGCCACTGCTTTGCAAGTGCTGGAATTAAAAGTGTGTGCCATCACTGCCTGGCTCAAAAATTCTTAATTATAAAGGGAAGATTCAGAGTTCAAAGTATCCAAGAAGGAAAAAAAAGCCAAGCAACTTGAATAATAGATATTTCAATTATCAACTGAATTTCATAATAATTTTCAATTATACAAACTAATATATGATATTTTGGATTATTAGGTTCTTATATTAGCATTCTTTTCAACAGAAAATAAAATGAAGTTATTATACAAAATTCATATATTTGAGTAATGCTTGGGTCTTGTTTTGTTTGCTGTACTAGAACCAGGACCTTGAACAAGGTACTACATGAACCTACATGCTCACAGAGGTTTATATGTCTTTAATTTTTCTATTTTCCTTTGGTTTTTGAAGACAGAATATCACTCTGTTGTTCAGGCTAGCCCTGAACTTGCTATCCTCTTGACTCAGTCAGTCTGCTAGGATTACAAATATGTCATACCACTTTTCCATATTAAAAGTTAGTAAATAGGAAGTTGGAGAGATAGCTCAGCAGTTAAGAGCACTGACTGCTCTTCTAGAGGACCCAGGTTCAATTCCCAGAATCTATATGGCTGCTCACAACTGTCTATAACTTGAGTTTCAAGGGACACAAAACTTCCTAAAACACTAATGCACATTAAAAAAAACAAAACCAAAAATAAAAGTTAGTAAATAGAATTAAGTTTAAAAATGGATTATAATCAATCCATATACTATTTACTGAACGATTACAGCTGGTATTAGATAGGTAAATGTTATATGCAATTATTTAAAATTTATTTTCAGCAGGGTGGTGGTGACACACATCTTTAATCCCAGCACTTGGGAGGCAGAGGCAAGTGGATCTCTAAGTTGAAGGCCAGCCTGGTGTATAGAGCAAGTTCCAGGAAAGCCAGGACAACAACATAGAAAAACTCTGTCTTAAAAAATCAAAAATAAATAAATAAAATTCATTTTCAAAAGAAAATAAGTATTTAGATGTATACATAATTAGTAGTACAAAGAACAGCTACTTATATTTTATATATGGGCATTTTTATTTAATATTATTCTGATTTTCCTAAAATACTTCATTAACACTCATTAATTTTTATTAAAATTAAATTAAAACCGAAATCTTGGAATTTATTTCACTGACATTTCACTAGACTACTCCCTGTTATCATTCAGAGCTCCACTTGCAGCTTTTCTTTATACTTTTTACCGAGTACAAAGCTTCTACCATGTAATAATGGCTTGTAATTTACTGTAATAGCCTTGTGAAAAGATGTTCTTTCCCCAACCTCACTGGGCTCTATGGCAGGAGAGATTGGAGTACACTTAGCTCATTAGATTATCCTGTATTGAGATCTGCCTGCCTTGCCTTCCAAAGGATGGAATTAAAGGCATGTCCCACCACTGCCCAGCTTTGAAACGTATTTTAAAATATAATTCCTGTGGCCAGGCAATGGTGGCCCATGCTTTTAATCCCAGCGCTCAGGAGGCAGAGGCAGTTGGATCTCTGTGAGTTCAAGGCCATCCTGGTNTACAGAGCTAGTTCCAGGACAGGCACAGCTACCCAAAGAAACCTTGTCTCGAAAAACTAAAAAATGAAAAAGAATTCCCTAGGCTTTTACAAAAGGAAAAAAAATCTTTTCATAAGAAAGTGAGTTGATCAGAGTATTGAACCTATGAAGTACATATATAATTTCAATTTTAGTTTGTTTTAAATATATAGGGCTTGAGAATGTAGCTTAGATAGTAGACTTTGCCTAGCATGTATGAGCTTCTGGGTTCAGTCTGCAGCATGATATAAATACAGATATAGACTAACATACAATTACATATATGCACACAAACACACATCACTTCTGCTTTAGAACTACCTTACTTACAATCACTATATATTACAAATATTCCTAAACTTTATGTTTTTCATTAAAATATAGAAAAATATTTATATGTTGTTAAAGTCCACTATGGTAATTAGCTCTTACTTTGAATTAAGTCATTCATTCAAACACTGACAAACTGTTAAGCCTACAAAACTGAGAAATGAATTTTAAAAATACTAGTATATAACATATTATTCTGAATTTTGTTTCTTGTTAACGTTTATTTCTAATATTAATAAAAAGGAAGCTAGCTTTATGTCAGCAAAACGTGATTTAACAATCAAGAACAATATTCATCATAGAAGGATTAACCCACAATTCCCCAACCTTTTAAGAGATATTAGATATTTTTAATTATCGGTACTGACTAAACTGATATAAAGATATTGACTTAGTAAATATTCAACCTACAGCTTACAGCAAAAATTAGTCTATTTACAATGCATCTTAAATATTACTATATCAAATACATTTCTGGAAAGCAAAATAGGCAACAATGTACAATGTACTTTTTTTCTTTTTTTTTTTTTTTTTTTTTTTTTTTTTTTTTTTTTTTTTTTTTTTTTTGTTTTGTTTTGTTTTTTTGAGATAGGGTTTCTCTGTGTAACAGCCCTGGCCTGGCTGGCCTGGAACTCACAGAGATCCACCTGCCTAAAGCACAATACTTACACTGACAATAACTTAAAATATAGCATACATATATAAACAAAATATTAGATGTAAAATGCTGAATTTTATCAAAATGTTCTTAACTATGCTCTAAAAAAGGTTTGATAAAATCATACTGTAATCATTTGTTACAAATTTAGTTAGCAGACTAAATTCAAATCTTAACTAAAATCAGAATAAATTACCTTGTAACTCAACTAAACATCCTATTATAATTTTAACAATAATTGGACACATTATTTATGTTGTATCTCAATCATACAAAGGTGAAGACTTTAAATAACATAAAAATGAAACACAAATACATGCAGTTTTACAGTTTAAAAAAAAATCTTAGGTTACTGGAATTTTAAGACAAGAATATGTTATGAAACATTAAAAATTAAGATGAGAACAGAGAAGCCGGAGGTGATGGTGCACACCTTTAATCCCAGGACTCGGGAGGCAGAGGCAAGTGGATCTCAGTGAGTTTAAGGTCAGCCTGGTCTACAAAGGGAGTTCCAGAACAGCCAGAACTGTTACACAGAGAAACCTTGTCTCAAAAAACCAAAAAAAAANAANTNTNNNNTNNCNNTNGNAAAAAAAAATTAGTCAAAAATTTATTATTTTTATGTGTNCAAAGTATCTGAGTTAACTTATAGTACATTATAAGAGGGCAATATTTATAATATTACCGAATCAGAAAGATGAATTTAACTTTTCAGTCAATTTGCAATCTGAAATTTTACTAGCTTCATGTCTACCAACTCTTCATATGCTGTAATAAATAATTCATTCTAGAAAATAAAAACTTCAGTCAACCAGCATACTACTGTCAGGACTGTGTGGAGGGAAAGACCATGGAACAAATGTTAATTGCTAAACACAACTCTTTAAATTTAAACAATACAGTTGAGTTACAATACAAATGAGATATAGCATAATGGTTTTTTAAATACAAGTGTCTGTACTTTATAACACAAAATAATAGTTTCATATAACTAAACTCAGTCATATTTAAGAGTAGAAAAAAAATGGGAAAATTTGTTGTAGGTCAAAGAGAAAATCAAACAGTGGCAAACTTTCCATCTTTCTAAAGCTCATCACAAGATTTCTGAGGGCCCCAGCATAACTGTAAAACAGCTTCTATGGAGAAAATGAAGTGATTCCAAGTAAAACCGCACGGCTCCACTTAATTACTATGGTAACTACATTTTATTTGACATATTTTCAGTTTTAATATACATTATTAAGTGCTTAAATTTTTATATTACCAGAGACAGAATTAAATAAATACCAGAACTTTTAGCACATTCCAAATAGTTTGATTACACATTTTTTTAAAACATTCTAATTTAACAAAAACAATGCTTGTGATTACATCACTGACAATGACCTAATGTAATAATGTCATGTTACATAAAAATCAATAGCATTTTACTTAAGAGAGTGAAACTAGGACTATTTTTTTCATTTATAAACGATTTCTTTTTCTAAAACTTTAAATCTACCCCAAAAATATTTTTCGCCCTCACATGTAGTCTAAAATANTGTAATTGAAATGTTTTGAAGAATTTAAGCCACTGTTGCATAAAGGGATTATCTGAAAAACAAAAAAGTAGCATCACAGCTCTGGCATTCATTAACATATAAAAAACAAAACAAAATAAACAACAACAAAAACAACATAACATAGATTTGAAATATCTGAACAATTTGAGCCACGTTCTTCCATCATTGGAACTAGTCATACATCTTTTTTCTATATAAGTAAGATTTTGTTCAAACATGGAAAAAAAAAAAAACTAGAAACTGAATGCTTAAAAAGAGCTTCATGCCCTTTGTCCTGGTTTATCACCTTTGGCCCTTAATTTGATGATCCTGTATATCAATCCATTCTATTTTTAGAAAATAATGTCAAAGTTCTATACTTAAAACAGTACTTTTCTTGCTAAAGCAGTCAATGTGTTCATGAACACAATCCTCTTCACTTTCTACTGTCCATTCCATTCCTTTCTCACTGTTTTACATCAGTTCCTGTCACACAATGTAGAGCACAATGCATCAATCACTGTAAACACTCAGACCCTGATGCTTGTCTTGCCTCAAACAACAGAAAATTAATTTCTTCAAAGTGCTAATTTAATACTATTTCAAAATTTATATTCTTTTGGAAACTGCTCGTATTATTTCTAAGTAGAATTTATTTCATGTGTAGTTTATAATTTGGTATTTGGTATACTGATCTTGATGGTGTCAAAATATAACCCTCAATCAAAACTTGTAAATAAAAAATCATACATAATCTTGCTTTGCCATCAACTAAAATCACAATGTTTTTAGTTAATTCACTGGCTGATTTCTGTCACAGGAAGCAGCAGCTTTAAAAGAATGAGAAAACCTCAAGCTTTGACCCTATTGAGTTTATACACATTATTCAAAATCAATGCTAAACAGTAAATTAATATACTTTGGGGATAACATTTCTTTATCACATCTTCTGGATGAGTACAATACAACTGGGTGAAAAATTAATTAAATGAGATTACATATAAAACACATACATACTAATTTCTACTTAAATCTCCATACAATTTCTGTGTACAGTTTTCCAGTTAGACTGAATAGGGATCAACATGGCTGTCTTGATTCAGCACTGTGGTCAGCGACTTCATAGAGCCAAACTGCCGGAGAAATTCAGCATACCATGAAGCATAGACATGGTAAGTTCTTAAGCCAATGTAGTCCTATAAATCATATTTCCAGATATGTGTGAACAAATCAATTTTAAATATCTGGATATAAATAATTTCCATTGTTCTGCTTGGCAAGCTAGAAATTCTTGCTTACTTTGTAATTCATCAAAAGCAGTGATTGTTTATAAAGAAAATACATTACTTTTGAAGGGCAAGAAAATCAGGATTGGTTCTAAAGCACTTAAATACAACATCTTTAACCATTTGGCAATTTTAAAACAAAAAAAATTAAATAGACAAAATAAGCCTTTACCTAATGAAATAGTTTAATGTTCTTTTCATGATTAGTAGCTTTAATTACTTCTAAGTTGACTATCTCCATATTCCTATTTTTCTTTTATTGTGATCAACTATGAATTAAGATGTTTATAAATCATCTCCAAACCAGAGAGCTTGGGGAAATGTAGTATCTCTTCAATTATTTTAAAGACACCAGCCCCTGTTCCTAAAGAATGCCACGTACATATCTATGAATTGTAAAGTATTATAGCAATGTGTTACAACGACAAGATCAGATACTAATCATTATTAAAGTTTCAAACAGATAAGACACACCTACCTCTTCTTTCATTAGGATCAACACAAAAATAAAACATTCTACCCACTGTTTTTACTCAAAGTTTGGTGGGTTTGGGAACTTACATGTGCAACACTCTTTAAAATAAGTCACTCTGAAAACTAAGCATAAGCGTTTTAAATCTGTTTATTTCATTTACAAAGACTCCAACCCAGTAAAANNTTTTTGTGTATTGAACTCATGTTTAATCTCACAATAAATTTTCATTCTTTCTCAAAGAAATTTTGTCACAGAACATATATAAAAGTATACTCCTCTATTATTTGAAAAAGGTAAGTGGTAATATAACCACCAGATCATGTGGTTTCAAATCTATTGCAAAGTATCTATAAACAGATGTTTCATATCGGCAATCTGCACTAATTCCTTAAACGCTTAAGCTATTTTATTACCAAAAACCAATCAGCTGATCCTACTTGCAAATTTGGAAGGTCTAAAATTCCTTACTCATGGGAATCTTCTCCCTTCCTCTTGTACTAGAAAAAAGCCGTGGCAGTTTAATTCCTAAAGGTCTTTCAAAAACCAAGCACATTAGACTTCAGTAGTTCCTATACACAAAATAAGTCAATATTAATATTTAATAAAAAATAAATATTTGAGAACTGTCCTCAAGATGAACAAGGATATTACTAATTTAAGTGGAGAACTGATTGTTATATCATATTCTTTTGTTAACTTAGACTAACTCAGATCCGCTATCAAATCTACTCAAATACACAGTAGGAAGATGTCATCTTACAAATTTACATTTACTAAAATTACAAAAAATGACACACATTTCCAAGAACTCAATTTTAATTGTAAAAGGTTTCTTTGAAAGATNTGATGAAAGCGTGGTATTTTATAATTTACTGGTGGGCTTTAAATTTTTGTTTTAAAAGGCTGTTTTCCATTATTGTTCAACTAAATGTTAATCTGCACACATACGAAAATAAAAGGTAACTTTCTGATNAGTTATAAAAATCACTTTTAGTTTTCCAGCAATACTGTAAAATGTTTTAAATCACGGTAATACTAAGTTACCTTCACTCCCACGATATTTTTGACCAAGAAATAAAACTTACAATAAAAGAGGATCACGATGCAGTTTACAATTCTAAGCATATAAATCTTTACGGGAGAATTATGTCTGTGGACAGCAATATTAAACAACAGCCTTAAAAACCTACATATGAGAAACCATAGAAAAGAAACGCTGGCACCTAAGATTTCACCCTGAACATGAAACAATCCAAAATGGCGGACTTACATTTAAGATATTTGCGCAATAAGGGAACTAAATACATATTGCAAGATGTTACTCGGAAATTCTCAATATTTATCACCGTTCAATTTTTAAAAAGTTTTCGGACTACAAATCCTCATAAAGAGCCTGCATCCAGTCAATGCTGCTACATTTCTTCCCGCGTTTTATCCTTTTTCAAACAGCACCGACATCTGTTTTCTCGGTTCTTTTCAAATCCTGAAATCTAATTCATGAACTGATGCCACCCAGACCGTGCGGGCTGGCTCCCCGACGCCGCAGGCACAAAGCGGCCGGCTGCGCGAGGGGCAGGTGAGGTCGCCCCCTGGCGGGCAGCCCGCATGCCCGGCGCCCGCACCACTGCACGGGCGAGCGAGCGAGCGAGCCGCGAGCCCCCCGCGCCGCCCGCGCCGCCCGCGCCGCCCGCTCCGAGCCCGCCCGAGCCGCGGACGGCGAGCCTGGGCGGCTGCGCTGACTGCACCGCGCCCACCCGCGCGCCGAGCGTGGCCTCAGAGGTGTGAACCCGGAAGTACATGGGCCGCCCGCCCGCCCGCCCGCTCGCTCGCCCAAGACGCGGGCGGCCGGCGGAGGGCTGCGGGGCTCCGTCCCGCACGGCCCCTCCTCGCGGGGCCCGCCACGGCCGCCTCGCGGGGTCGCGCCGCCCTCCGCGCGCTCGCGCCTCCGCGCCCGGCTCCGCTCGACGTTGCTCACGTGCTAGACCCGCACCCGCGCGCACCCCCGCCCGCGCCCGCGCCCGCGCCCGCGCGGCCGGCCGCTCACCTCCGCGGCCTCATGGTCGCGCCGCCCCGGCGCCTGTCACTTCCTGAGGGAGCCCGGCCGCGAAGGCCCGCACATGGCGAGCCGGAGGGCACGCGGAGTCCCCGGGGGGTGCCGGGCGGCGTGGGCCCGAGCGGCTCGAGCCCAGCCCTGCGTCAGGCGGAGGCTCGCGCACACCTGCCCGCCGCCGCTCCGAGCCACGTCATTGGCTGCCCGCGCCGAGCGCGCGAGATTGAACCTTCCATTCATTCCCGGGCCGGGCGTGCGCGCGCCGCCGCGACGGGACTCTTCCCCGCGCGCGCGCGCGCGCCCCGCCGCGGTAGCGCGCCTCCCCCTCCCTCCCCGCCCGCCGCCCTCCCGGGCGCGTCCCCGGGGGCTGTGGGCGCGCACGGGCCGCGGCCCCGCCGTTCTTGGGGAGGCTGCGAGGCCCGCGGCCTTTCTCCTCGCGTCGGTCGAGCGCCCCGCGGGTCGCGCAGAGCTCGCGCGATGGCGGCGGCCGGCGCTCGCCGCCGCGGCCCCGCACTCACTCACTCCGGGCGGTGAACGACCGAGGTGGGTTGGCCATCGGCGAGCGGCTGGGGCGGCGGCGAGGGATGCTTGGCCGCGCGGCTCACCGCAGTCAGGAGAAAGTGCGTGTGACTCCAGCGAGCCGCGGGACCTGGTGTCCGCTGTGCCTAATAAAATGTGTTCGACCCCAAATTCGGTGGACTTATTCATTGTCACATAAAAAGCCATAACGTCCGTGGCCAGAAATGAGGCTGTGTGTGTGTGTGGTCCCGGTGTAGCTTCCCACGTTAGTTCTGATAATTTCGTAGTTCTTTATGTCGTTCCGTTCTNGCTGTGATGGTCAGCCGGCTGCAAAAACCAGCTCTCTAGCCTTGTGAAGTGACTGTTGGTGGGAATTGATAAAAGCGATTAAATGTTTCAACAAATAAAACCAGGTTTGTTCAAAACTAAAAGTACAGGATATAAAAGCAAACTAAAATTGTAAAATTTTGAAAATGACTAGTGGAGGCCATCTAGCTGCATGATGTCACTTAAAGGGCAAATGACCAAACCGCTGCTATGTAGAGATGACTACATTCTCCGAATTTCTGGACTGGGATTCAGAACCCAGTTCAGCTATCTGCAGCGCTGCCTTCTAGGAATAGGCATTTCTGACTTAAAAGGGGTGAGATAAANCAGAAAGCTGATCAGAATCAAAATCCCATTGTGATTCCCCTAAGAATTAATCAACTGGCTCCTTTGAACTCACCCAAGATGGCTGCCNGCTTCTCCATTGAGTCAGTGGGGAATGTGGTTTACGTTAAAGATACTTTTTCATTGGCAAATACACAAAGTATTTTTTACATAATTTACTGAGCAGTACANAGGATTCTTTTTTCTTAACCGTGTGTGTGTTCCAACGTGTGGGGGTCAGAGGACACAGGCAAGCAGTTATTTCCTTACACCATGTGGGTACCAGAAATCCAACTCAGGTGATCAGAGTTGGCCAAAAGCACCATCATCCTCAGAGCCATCTCACCTGCCTGAAAGAATTCTTTTAGATACTTAAAATCACTGTCAATTAACTGTAGATGGTCTGCTATAATGCTACCTACCTTGCANTAGGACTTTAAATACAATTTAGAGGAAAGGATGCAGACATTAATTACTAAAAGTGGAAAACAAAGCTATTAATTATGTATTACCATATGAAATGTGACATGCTGACTTAGCATTACAGTAATTTTTATTTATGTGTGGTGTTTACAAATGATATATATATATATATATATACACACAAAGGAATTCATTTTAAAATAACTTTTAAAGTATAATACTTTCAGTATAATTTAAGTGTATTAGATATGTATGTAATATCTATTTAGTCCTAAGAGGATTCTGTCATGAACCAAAAATCATTAAAATGTAACCCAGAGTTGACATCTTAAGCAGTCAACAAGTCATCATTTTTTTTAACCTCAAATTAAATCATGGCATCACACTGCCAACACAGAAATGAAAACTGAACAATTAAAATTTTAATGTATTGTTTCATGTTGGGTATGAGGAAATGATGATAGACTTTAGTATATCTACTAACCCACTAACAAATACTTTAACAATACCAAGGTAGATAAAAAGTCGGAAGGGAGGACTCTGGCGATTTCTTTCTAAAAATGAATATTTCTAATTGGAGTCATGGTGATAATTTGCTCTGCTCATAGAATGACATAATTGTTCCCAAAGATTGTCGCCAGGCTCTCTCTTAGCCTTAGTATTGCATACCTACAACAGTTTATATAGGAATGCAAAAGAAATAGATATGTTCAAGTTACAGATTCACTTGGACCACATAAGAAAAGAAAAAAAACCCAAACCTCAGCAAGACATCTAGGAGCCAGGAAATGCAGCATGTTACATCTCTCCTGCCNTTAACTTTCTATGACTGGCAAACAGAGAATCCCAGACACCATGTCATTTTACTAATGAATTACAAGTGTTGTTTTAATGTTGAAAGCTAGATTTTTTTACATGTTTTTCCTACTCTAAACAGTTTTAAAAGGAGGGTTCATGAAGAATATTTTGTTGGTTGTCATACAAAGTGCTACAAACAAGGTTGTCTCACAGCGATGGAAGCTAGCTGTCTGGAATAAAGGTTCAGTTCTCTCCGAGGGCTGTGAAGAGGACTCCATTCCCAGTCTCTCCTAGCTTGCTGCAGGTGTTCTTGGCTTCCAAATAGCTTTTTCTGCTGTCACCACATCGATTCTCTGCACATCTCTGTCTCTGTTGTCCGCATTTCCCCTTTCAATATGGTTACCAGCATGTTAGATTATGACCCATCTTAATGAGCTCAACTTTCTTTGCAAAGACTCTATAACCAAATAAGGTACCATACAGTTACTAGGGTTAAGACTGCAACACATTTTGACACAAAAAGCAACCTGTCACAAACATTGTTATAACTGGATGGTTTTGCTTCTTAGTTTAAAAATGAACTGATCATATTTGTATAGATTGTTTTTCATTTATCATAGTAAAAGGAGGCACTCAAACCACAGAAGCTTTTTATCTATGTAACTATCAACTNATGTAAGTGACCCTATTTTCAAACTTAGAAGTTAAAAGCTACCCAAACTGTAAGGTTTTTTGATTAGTGTCCCTGCACATATGAAAGAAAAAAATGAAGAATTGGCAGGACATTTAACAGTCATAAAAATTACTATAAACTTGTGTTTATGTATGCAACTGGTAAAAATCTTAAAGCAGTCGTACACTGGTTCAGTGGATATAAAATCTCCTGTGTCCTAGTAGGAAAGAAGAATATTGAAGTATAAGAAGCTGAATGCCAGCTGGGCATGGTGGTGTACACCTTAATCCCAGCACTCTGGAGGCAGAGGCAGGTGGATCTCTGAAAGTTACATGAAGAAACCTTGTCTTGAAATTTAAAAAAAATTAAATTAAATTAAAAGGAAGCCAAATGCCAAATACCATATTGCTACTTTTGTAGAAAGAAAGTAGGGACAATAAGAATATGCATGTATATTTATATTTGAGTATAAAAACACTCAGAAGTACACCTAAGAAACTAACAGGGTACATGTTGGGATGAGAGAGGGAAATTAGAGTAGATGGGCATAGGGAGGGGAACAATAAAAGCTTGTTACATAGTT